>CAUYRT010037066.1:0-105553 GCA_963574885.1 Lepilemur ruficaudatus | reverse complement strand
ATGTCTCATGCCTCTCTGATCTGCACTCTCTGGCAGTGCCCTTCCATACTGACTCGGAGCTGGACCTTCTGTCTTCATTTGGCCAAGAGAATGCAGCGGATGTGACTGTCTAGACCTAAAGAAACGTCTATTCCGCTCTCTGGAGAGCCCAGCTGCCCCCTCTGAGGCCAGCCTAGATCATCCTGCAGCCATCTAACCCCCAAATCTGTGAGACAGCCCAGCTCAGAAAGCAGAACTGACTCCCCGACCTGCAGCTGACCTAGAAGATGCATGTGAAAGCCCAGCTGAGACCAGAAGAGCCGCCCAGCTCTCCCCCAGACTTGTATTGATACATGCTGACGTTTCAGTCATTTTGAAATAGTTGGTTCCCAGCAATACCTAACTGACACAGGACCGATCACGTACTGAGAGCTGGAGTAGGCGTGGAGGAGACAGTGGTGAATGAGATGGGGATCACAACCCTTAGGGATTCGCTGCCCCACAGGGGAAGCACCAAAAAAATTCCACCACCACCAGGCCTTGTAGGATCCCCCACCGAGAGGCAGAAAGGGCACTCCAGGCATGGGCAAAAGCACAGAGTTATGAAAGGACCATGAACCTGACCCCTTCTTGGGTTTGGAGACAAATGCAGATCTTGAAGTATTTCTTTAGGAAACTTGCCTAAGATCATACAGCTAAGTGGTACAGAGTCATCCCCACCCATGTGACACCATGTTCCAGTTTCAGAATCAGAGGGACAGGGGTTCCCTCACTAGGTTTGCCCCTCACTGGCTGTGTGACCTTAGGCCACATGCTTGAGCTCTCTGATCCCACTGTCCTGCACCCTCACTGAGAACACTAATGTAGGATTTGAGATCATGTGCAGGAGGCACTAAATCCATAATAGCTATGTCTTTTCTTCTTCTCCTCCCGTGCACACAGCCCTAGGCGTTGGCATGTGCAATCACTACCAATCGTCCCTGGACCAGTGACCGGACCTTGCCAAGCCTCCACTTTCCTCCTCTGTTAAATGGAAATGGAGAAGACCCAGTTTGGCTGTGCACATTACACAGATGTGAGTGTACACACGTGCTCAGCTCAGTGGCTGGCGAGCAGTAAATACCCAGCACCAGTTAGCTGTTGTTACAGTATCATTAGTCTTATCCTCCAATGTGTTAATAGTTGAGCAGTCTCGCAGGGCAAATGGGAGTTAAAGAGACAGGGGAGAGGGGCCGTGTAAACCAGGCAGTTACGGAAGAGCAAGTGCGTCTAGCTGTCTGGGAGGAGAGCTGGGTGGGTGGGGGGAGCAGCGAGGGACACAGGTGGGACGTAGGCAGGGGTCAGGTCCCGAAGGCCTTGTCTGCCATGCGGAGAGGCCCAGACTTCTAAGAGAGGGCAGTGGGAAACCTCTGGGGAATTTTAAATGAGACATGATCTGTTTTTGATGGTGTGCTCTGGCGGTCGCGTGCAGGATGAATTAGAGGGGACCAGGCGAAGATAGTTATTTATCAACTGCAGGGAGCGTATCCATCCATTACACACCGCCCCGCGGAGGGCTCGACTCTGCGCAGGGGAGCAGAGGCTGGCGGGGCGTCTCAGAGAGCTCTGCCTTCAACATTCTCCAAACAGACTCGCCTTCGGAGTCACAGCATTCAGCCAGAAAAAAATGAGGTTTCCACCTTGTGTCTTGCAAGGAAGCAGGTGAAAGAGCTATCAAAGCGAACCAATCTCATCTCAGATTAAATCATGAGCAGGAGAAAGTAAGAAAATCCATCCTCTGTGGTGCCACATTCTTCCCTCTTTAATGTCACTTCTTTCAAATCTATCAAAGCAAAACGTGCTGTACATGGCGGTTGCATAATATCACAGGGACTGCTGTACAGCATCCATCTGCCCCGCAAAAGGGCACCGTTTCTAATGCTGAATTACTTGACCTGAGAATCTTTAAAAATGCTTCGCATGCTTTTAAAAGTATATATAAATACATATTGAAGGAGCACAGGGAACTTCACCCCAAAATATGGCTGCCTGGTATAAATGTGTACTTTGAATTAAAGACCCTTAGAGACCAACAGATGCTAGAAGAGACGTTTCCCGCATCTAAGTAAGGACCAGATCGACCCACTGCAGAGAACAACTGTTTTTCCCCTTCACTCGCCTGCGTTAGCCTCACATCAGTCCTTCAGGAGTGGGAACCTCATTTCAGGTGCAAAAACAGAAGTCTGAAAATTAAGTGATGTGGCTAAGAGTACACAGATGGCATGCGACTGTGATGCTATTGTGCTCTGTGGTCAGCGGAGTACGGTGCTTAGGGGGATTCCAAAGATGCTGAAGGTGGTGGGGTCCCTCCCTCCAGAGCTCAGAGCCACCTGGACTGGGAAGGAAGATTTAGGCAGTGAAACGAGATGCAAAGAAAGGGGTCCCTGCAGCCTTACAGTTCTGCATTTTGGGGGTGTCCATTTGTCACTTGTCCCATGTGCCATCTGGGACATTATGCTGACTGGCCAATTTAGGTTTGGGGAGTTCTGCTTCATCAGAGCATGCTTGCGAAACAGACATTGCCCCTCAACAGAATTCCTCTTCTTCTCTCTTCCATAACCTGCTTTGCCAGGACCCAAGCCCCACCCTTTCTGTAACCTCAAGATGGTAGACAAGAGATGACCCATCTGCAGAGAAGAGATGTCCCAGCTGCACCCTCTGGTGCTGCCTGGGTTTCCGGGAGCCCAGCATGCTGGGTCTAACATCTCTGAGTCTAGCCTGCCCCAGACACATGGCTGCCTCACCCAAGGTCACACGACTGACAAGTGTGGCACAAGGGTGGCCCTAGGTCACCTGGCTGCTGCCAGGGCTTCCTCTTACACCTCCTCCTCTTACTTCCCAGTACTGGGCCTGCACATCATGATAGCCTTCCTCGTGCTGTTCCAGACAATTAATCCAATCCAGCTTGGATTCATTTATTCATTCATTCATTCATTCATTCATTCAAGGACTCGTCACTGAGCAGCTACTCTGCAGTCCCGAGCCCCACAGTGAACAAGTGCACACTCCACTCAGATGCTCCCTGTGGATACAGCTGATGGTGGGTGCTTTGCGTGCCACACCTTGGGCGTGGTTTAGAGTTTTGCTTTAAGTTTAAATTGCTTTTGTCCTTGTCCCATGCATTTGGGAGCTGCCCTCCTTTCTTTCTGGGTGCCATTTACAGAGACGGGAATCAGTGTTAGCGCTCAGGCTCTGAACGGTGCCCCCTGGGGGCAGAACGCGGAATTGGTGGCAAAAGAGGAGGGCGTCTCCAAACCCTGGGTGTGGGACTAGGACAACTCAAACAATTACAAAGTGGACTGCCGAAATCACACGCTTTAATTCACCTACTCCTTGCAGCATCCCTTAAAGTCAGTAAAAGAGTCTCATTTTTGCAGGTGAGTAAACCAAAACTAGACGATCGATATTTTGTGCAATCTTAAGTGTTGGAGCCCGACTTGGGAAATAAATTTCCAACTCAGATCAGTACGATTCCTGCTTCCATCTGGGCCTCATTCTTCTAATCTCCAAAGCGATTACAGAATTCACTTGCACAAGGTTGCTCTGAAGTTCACGTAAGACAACTACGGAAAAGTCTTTCGCCCACGTTGATTCCAGTTTACAATCCTGGCCCAGGCAATCCCTTTGTAAATATCTGGAAAGACAGTGAACCCCCTGCACCTGTGGCTCCCGGGACTTGCCCGGGGCCAGCACTGCAGGGCCCTCCTGGAGGTGGGTCAGAAGTTGAAGCTCAAGCTCTCTTGGCCTCACTAAGCAATTCCAGAACTGTGTTTTTAGCTTGCAGGTCTTAATGAAGAGGCTGCTCTTGGCGCCTCTGACCTCACTCTTGAGGGGGCGGGCTCCATAATTCATGTGGAGAAAACCATTACCTGGGCTGACCTGCAAGTCTGTTGTCGGCCTTTCTACCTGGTAATTGCAAAAACTAACACAGAGCTGGGAAGCGCTGCGCTATTTGAATTTCAAATGTGGAGATGCTGCTCGGAATATCCCAGTTGCAGGTGAGAACACGTTTCCCTCTCTCACTGCCCCCACCCGCCACCCACCAGCGAGGGGCGTGGGTTCGGCAGACCTGGATTCTCAGGTAACCACCAACATGAAAAACCAGGCAGGGCTCAGGGAGGCGGGGAGAAGGTTTACAAAGTCAATCTAATGGCCTCGGCCTCCTCTTCTCATGAGGGGTTCACTGAGAGGGGCTATGAGATCCCGAGTGGATAACCACCTTCCAGAGAATCAGAATATCCTTTCTAAAATCCCATCCTTTTAAGAATTATAAAGCTCTTTTTTTGGAAGGCACTTCCCAATGCATTATGTCATCAAATCTTTCTACCAGCCCCCTGGAGTAGAAGTTATTAGCCTCACTTTCCAGATGAGGAAACTGAAGCTCAGAGAGGTTAAGTAACTTGCCTTGTGTCACACAGTGTGCCAGCAAGACAGCTGGGATCTGGGCACAATCTGCAGAATTTGAGTCTGGCCTCTTTTTGCCACCCTGTGTCCACTGGGAACTTCATTTCCATGGTTCTTTTCTCTGGGATTAAGGACTTTGTTGGCATCAGTCACTCTAGGGATGGACACAGAGGCTGCTGGAGCCCAGGCTGGAGCTCTGCTAACCTCAGGGTGAACCCAGGAGCTGCTCTGACCTCCTTATGGTTACCTAGGGTTCACCTCCCTGCCTCCATGTAGGGGACACGGGGAGAAAGCGATCCTGTCCTTTAGGATGTCAGGGGTTTGACTTCCCAACAAATGCTCACTGGGCCCATGCTGTAGGGCACACTGGATTTCCAGTCTCCGTAATTCACAAGACCTGACCAAAGATGTGCTTGGTTCCTCTCCAGTCTCTAAACTGTCCCTTCCTTCAACAAGCCACTACGAATAAACATGCCATCCAAGTAAAGGTGGCATGCTTGTTACCTGACATGGAGTCCCCTGGCCTCGTTCTACCCAGACTAACCCTCAGCCACTCCGATCCAGGAGCCCAAACCTTCCCATGTAGGAGGAGGCCAGGAAGGCTCCGGTTCTTCTTCTGTGCACTCGGTGCTGTGCTTGCTACGCCTTTGCTGAAGCAGTTTCTCCCACCTCGGTGCCTTCCCACCATGGTAAGCAGAATGACGGCTCCCCAGAGATGCTACCCCTAACCCCAGAAACCTGTGAGTGTGTAACCTGACAGGGCAAAGGGGGGTTGCAGATGTGACCAGGTTGAGGATCTCGAGACTGGGGAGGCCACCCTGGGTTATCCAGGTGGGCCAACGTAATCACAAGGCTCCTTGTAAGAGGGAGGCAGGAGGGTCAGGGACAGGAAACGGGATGACACAAGGCAGAGTGCTATTAAAGGAAGGGGCCACAAGCCAAGGAGTGTGGGAGCCTCTAGAAACAGGAAAAGGCCAGGAAGTGGACTCCCCCCTAAGCCTTTCGGAGAGAGGTAGCCCTACTGACACCTTGATTCTAGGGCTTCTGACTTCCAGAACTGTAAAATAAAAAACTCGTGATGATTTGTTACAGGGACAACAGAAAGATAATAGACCACCCATCTCTCCCTGTTGAAAATGTTCCCTTCTCTGAGACGACTTGAGCTTTCCTTCCAATATAAAAGCTGCTTGTGCACTGCAGGTGTCTCCGAGCACCCACTCGTGAGCCTGGCTCATAGCAGGTGCTCACAGCTGTTTAAGAAAATGAATAAATGCTAATGAACGAGTTTTTTGAGAGCAGCATCTCTGCGTTATCCATCTTCATATCCGCAGTGCCTGACGCAGTGGGCCTGGCACATAGTAGGTGTGCAATCAATGCTTACCAAATGAATTACAAAACGAACGCACTGTAGATCGTAAGTTCCTTGAGGCCAAGAAACTGTCTTATAATTTACATTCTTGAATTCTCAGGGCCTGGCCCAGGACCTTGGGATGGAGGTTTTGCTGAGTAAATGCTTGTGGACAGACAGCCAGAGCTAGCGGGCTTAGACTTACACGTAGTGATCAGCACCCTTCCACTAAGGTCTGCAAAGTCTGGATGGAGACTGAGTGTCAGTGCGTGATTGTCAGCGGCGGTGGAGCTAATTAAGGAGGGTGAGGTTCCAGGCTAGTGGGAGAGCCGTGATCAGAGGCAAAGTGGCCAGTGATGCTGGTTTCTAGGGCTGCACCTGTGCCTCAGACAGCTCCATGTAGAGCTCTCTTGAACCTCTCCCATCTCTCTGGAGCATTCCATGGTCCCCCGACCCTCCACTGGCTTTGATGGGGCTTCTCTCCCTCTCATTCCTGCTCACAGCCCCTCGCTGGCCACACAGACAGCCCAACCTCAAACCATCCCTTTAGAAACAAATCCCTGCTCCTCGTTTCCACGCCAGTGACACGATCTCCCTTCTCCCCCAAAGGCTGAGTGCATATTTTTTATGTGTATTCATTAATTTGCCAAACATTCTGGGGTACATAAATGAGCATGGGTTTTGCAGACATTGTTACTTTTACCTCAAATAGACACACATGGGGTTTGGACGCCACCTCCCTCATGACTAATTGTGTGATTTTTATGGCGAGTCACCGGCTTCCCCTGATCTCAATTTTCTTGCACGTAAAACAGGAATAATAATGCCTACCTTGGAAGGCGTTTTGTTCATTTGCTTATTCATTCATTCATGGCTCCAACAAGTGTCTCGGTGCCTGGTCTGTACTAGTCCCTGGACTGGCCACTGAGTGCAGCAGTTAGGTGCTGGTTATAGGGTTAACCTGGTCGGCACTTGATGGGCCTTGCCAGCGTCAGACACACAGTAGGTGGCCAGCACACCTGGGCTTGCTTTCCTTGCCGCTTCTGTGTAGGCTGAATTCTGACTTAGATGCCAGGGTGCATACAGTCTAGAAAGCTAAGAACCCCAGATATGCTGTGGAAAGGGAAAAGAGAAGCCAGGGGAGGGGACTGGCAGCCCCACCCCACTGCCACGCTTCTCTGCGGGCCCCTGACCACCCCTAGCTTCCCCAGCCCCTGTGGACCCATCCCACCACCTCCCACGATTCCTGTACCAACCCGACTTTGGCTGCCGTATCACCCACTCCTCCATAGCCAGGACTGCAGCAGGTGTGGGGGGAGGTCAAGCCACCTTCCAGGTCCAGAGACGCAAGGCTGAGGCTGTGTGTTCACCTTGGAGTGCCTACCTGCCCTCCTCCCAATGTGGCCCACCCTGCCTGTGAGGCAAAGGTTCAGGATTTGGCCTTTGTGCTTGAATCTATCTCAGTACCAGGCAGAGCACCCTCATGTCACAGTGAGGGGAGGAGTCAGTCCTTTCCAAGGGCAGGAGGTGGGACCCAGCTGTCTAGGTCCCCACCGGCTCTCTGTTCTGTGCTCCCCACACTGTTGGGGTCTCCATCACCTCATCTTGGACCTACCACCACAGACTGTAGCTCAGATTATGAAAGTGTCCCTTGTGGGTCTTAAATATTGAGAGCCTACAGTCTATTTCCAACATAGCACAGGGAGAAAAGCCAAAGTCCTTCCAAGGGTCTACAGGCTCTCTGCAATCCAGCCCTCAAGGCCCCTCTGACCTCTTCTCCTGCTCCCCTCCCCACTCACTCTGCCTGCTTAGGCCACACTGACTTCCTTGCTGTTCTTTAAACATACCTGCCTTGTGCCTACCTCAGGGCCTTTGCACTCACTATTCTCTCTGCCTGCAATGCTCTTCCTGCAGAAATCCACCTGGCTTGTTCCCTCACCTCTTTCAGGTCTGCAGTGGACACCATCATGCACTACCAAGATCTGCCTTCCAAACAGCTGCCTCAGCTGTCAGCCTCCCTCAGGCACCACACCCCCACCAGCTGAAGCAAGCCCCTCCCTTGAGGCCGTGCAGAGTTCCAGCACAGCCGGCACCCAGGGAATGCAGGATGCAGGCTATAAAGGCCAGGGACAGCGCTGAAGGGCCGGCAGGCTTTAGAACTCCCTGGAGGATTAGCTGAAGCTTTCCTGGGGCCAGCTGCACAGCTCATTTCTCCCTCCGCCCTTCCTGCCTCCCTTCCCTTCCTCACGTGTTGGTCCCTAATAAACCTCCATGAAAATCACTGTCTTAGAATCGGCTTCCCGGGAAACCAACCCTGACCATGTCATTGCTCCAATGTGACATCTCAGGGAGACCTTTCCTCATAGCCCTATGAAAACAAAAACAACTGCTTCCTGCCCCCACAACCCTTGGCCTCCCCCATCCTTGCTTTTTGTCCGTTGAACCTATCATCAGTCAGCATATTCTGCAGTTTACATATATATTTTCTGCCTTCCCCACTAGACATAAGCTCCACGAGGGCAGGGACTTTGTTTTGTTCATGGCTGTCTCCCTGTGGCCGAGGCCACAGCCATATAAACACAACATAAACAACTGTCAAATGAATGAATGAATGAATGAGTGGCTTGTTCTTCCGGCTGCACACTCTTCTAGTTGACTCCTCCAGTTTTGGGCTTCCTAGCTGCCCATCCTCCCTCATCAGTTTGGGGGCATCCCTGCCCCCTGGCCCTGCCTGCTGCCAGGAAATCGCTCCCCCTCCATTTCCTGTGGTCAGTCGTCTGCCCGAGTTTCCCCTTTGCTCCCGAAGAACCTAAGAAAACAAGCCGTGCCTTTTCATTTTTGGCAACTCATTCTGACCCAATGCACCCACTCTCCTGTAGAGTTTTAATAGACTATGGCTGCTGCTGTGCTCTAAATATTGTGGCCCCCCCAAATTCGTATGTTGAAATCCTGACCTCCAGGTGATGAAATCTGGAGGTGGAGCCTTTGGGGGTGATTAGTTGATGAGGGTGGGGCCCTCCTGAATAGGATTAGGGCCCTTATAAAAGAAGACTGAGAGAGACACCTCCCCTCCACCACAAGGGAACACAGCAAGAAGGCATTGGGAAGCCGGCCAGCGCCAGACTTCACGGCATCTGCCAGTGCCGTGATCTTGGACTTCCCAGCCCCCAGAATAGTGAGAAATAAATGTCTGCTGTTTATAAGCCACCTAGTTCGTGGTATTTTGTCTGAGCAGCCCAAACGGCCCCTAAGACAGCTGCCCTGGGATTGCAGCCCACAGAGTCCAGGAGAGAAGGTTTCAGCGTGGCAAGCAGGCCAAGTCTCCCCACCGCCCAGCCCTCCCTGCTGCTCTTTACTTAAGAGTCCTCCTGGGCCTCTAGGAAGCGTAATTATCTAACAGGATCTACATGCTTTAAGCTTTTCAGCAGTCCTAGAACCATTAGCAGCTGGGAGGAACAGTAAGGAAAAACAGAGGAAAGAAACCCCCTCCCCATCTCTTTATTTACTACTCCATTTCCTAAAATTTAGGAGCCTAGTGAGAAAAAAACCCATGAGATGTTAAGATATTCTGCCAGGTAAATATTATCCAAAAAAACATCAAACCCCCACATTTTGTAAAACACGATTAAACAAAACAAACAAAAAGTGTTTGGCTTCCAACGGGCAAAAAAAAAAAAAAAAAGAAATGAAATCTACAGACTTCTCTACTTTCCAGACACAAATTAGGTTACAGCCCAGAAAGGAGGAAAGTGATTAGAGCTAACACTCTATTAAATTCTAACAGGACCCGAATTACTTTGAAAATTTCTTAATTGGAAAAAAAAATCCAAAATAACAACATCCATTTCCTCACTCACTCATCTTCCCATGTAGCTAATGTTTACTGAGTCCCGGCTATGCACCCTGAGCTAGGTCCCGGAAAGGCAAAGATAGGATGACTCCTCACTGCCCTCAAGAACATGAAAATAAAAGGGTTTCTCAGAGTGTAGACCAAGGGCATTTGAAAAAACTGGATTCCAAGGCTCCATCCCAGACTTACCAACATTAGAACTCAGGGGAGGGTCGGGGGATGGGAATCAAATTTCTGCAATTTAAGCAAACACCCCAGGTGATTCTTAAGCACTTTAAAGTTGTGAGAATCACCGGCCTGCTGTCCCCACCCAGCTCTGGCTGGGTCTGTCTCCAGTGCCACCAGCTCAGGCATTACAACTAGTCGGCTGACTTGGGACTGAACACTAACCTTAACACAACCTAGCTGTGTGATCCCAACAAGTCACTTCCAACTGGGGCCTCGTTTTTCTCATCTGTAAAATGGGAGAACAGCTACAAACTTTCTAAGGTTACTGTGAGAATTTAAAGGTAGGTATGGCACGCCCTTGGCGGCTCAGGCATCACTCAATGCAGCTGTTACCTTTATTGTCACATGGGAGTGTCTCACCCCTTCCACTCACTTCCACTCTCTTTTTTCTTCTCTGCCCTTTCCTTGCGTCCCTTCCTTCCTTCTTCTATTTGAGAACAGTTACCACATGCCACATATGCTCCTGGTGCTGTATCAGGCAGCTGGGGAGTTGAAATGAGACCAGCACAGACACGGTTCCAGGTCTGCTGGAGCACGCATTCTCATGGGCAAGCGTTCCTAAAATCACGTGAGCAAACCACGAAAACAGTCACGGCTGGGCTCACTTCTATAAATGAAATAAAGAAGGAGCAGAGGTAGAGAATAAAGGAGGGACCCTAACTAGGAGGCCAGGTAAGGGGGGACTTCTCTGAGGAGGCGACAGGCAAACAGAGGCAGGAAGGATGAGAAGGGCTTGGAGATTCGAACCTCCCAGGCAGAAGCAACAGCATGGATACATGCCCTGAAAAGTCGACCTGAACTTGGGGTGTCTGGGGAACTGAAAGAAGGCCAGTGTGGCCAAGTGGAGGTCACCAAGGCGTGACTCTGGAGGAGGAAGCAGCGATCAGATGATGTGGGGCCTTCTGAGCCGGGCCGACTATGTAACAGGCCCTCACACAACAGAATGGATGCTGGCTGCAGTGCTGAAGGGGCCGTGACCCCAAATGTGCCAGGTGTCAGCCCTTCACAGCTGTACTGAGAGGAGATGGGGGTGAGGTTCCCAGGTGATGAACCAGACTAGACTTCTAATAACCAGGCGAGCCTTGCCAATGAATATCAGCTAAATATCAGGCCATCAAATAAATCACATGAAGGCATTTATATTTTATTCTAGGCACAGTGGGAGGCCACTGATGAGTAACCCAGCAGGGGATTAATACCAGCAGGTTGACATTTAAAAAGCCCACTCTGCTAGCAAATTTTAAGTATAATAAAAACAAAACCAAACAACCCAATGATAATAATAATAAAGGGGGCAGGAGGAAACTTTGGAAGATGACAGATATATTTATGGCCTTTGGTGGTGGTGATGATTTCACAAGTGTATATTTAACGCCAAACTCACTGAGATATAGAATAGAAAATACATGCAGCTTTTTATGTATCAATCATACCTCAATAAAGCAGCTAATAAAATAAAAAAACCCATTCTGGTTACTCAGAGTGGGAGGGGACATGGATAGAAGCCCTCTGGGCTGGGCCAGGAGAGAAGGGGGAGGAGGAGGGGGAGGGGCAGGGAAGGAGAGGAGGAGGGGCCAGTGGGCGGAGCCTCAGCCCCACCTGTGTGGTACCCAAGGCACACTGGGCCCCGCCCCACCAATCAGCTCTGGCATCCAGGAGCATGCACTCACCAGACTGGAATGTGTAGCATGAACATTCCAGACAGCAACCAGAGACCCAGGGAGAGGTGAGATTTCTGACTTGCAGATGCCTCCCCTGCCCCCAAGAAGCAGGAGGCTTGAGTCAAGACATGAGGGGCTAATCGGTCTGACTGCTTCCCTACACATTCTGAACACTCCCAGAGCTAAAGTTCAGACCCAGCTCCCATCAAACCGAGCCGGCCAACCTTATCATTAAGCCAGGCATGCCTGGCTAAGGTTACATTCTGGAAGAAGAAAAACAGCAGACAACCGAGTGCCGTTATCTGCGAATTACAGCACCATTAAAGACGCGCAATTATTAGCACTTCATGTGTGTGGGTGACTGTCTTTATGTTCTAGCAACAAACAAACTGTTTGTTCTTCAAGAGGCAAATGTTAGCCACACTTCCAAGGCTGTTAACAACCACAATAATAAAATAAAACAGGCGATGCCTTACGTTTGCAAAACACATCACCATGTACTAATTGCCTGATATTGGCACAGGCAGGAGTGTTTTCTTCATCTAAACAGAAATTAAATAAGAATTTTTTGGATGGTCATGCGACTACTTGGCATTCTACGTTATTTCACCTGGAGCAGCTGTCCTCCGAGAGACAAGCAGCTTCTGATGCTAGAATTTATTTTTCCATCATCAGGGTTATCACTAAAAGGATCTGGTGCTAATGTGTCTCATCTTGAGTGAGAACTTTGGAGACACTAAATTGAAAGGCTGCAAGAATTGAAGGGGGGAGTGGGGGCAATGATAGCAATTTAAAGAAGTTTTCAGATGGCTGATGCTTTTCATCCGTCACAAGATGTGTTTCCAGAAAGCACAGATATTTGCATTTCCTGAAGACAAGGCATCAAGTATGTAAAGAATATTCTAATGCCACTCGAGGCTGCAGTGTACAAGGTTCTGATAGGCTAAGAGCAGCAAAGCAGGATGGGGCCAGGCTCCCGTTGTCCCCGCAAGGCCACACCCCACCTAAAGGAACCCGTCCTGCAAGGTTCTGCACAGTTGACAGAAGACAGTCTTTGAATGGCAAACCTGTCCTGTGGGCTGGAAAGGCTCCACTTGATAACTACCCACCCTCAGTAGAAACGCTTATAGGTGGTCTCCTCCACTGTCTCCCGATGCATGGAAGAAGGGTGCCGTGAGACCCCTCCCCTAGTCAATCCTGCTTTTCCCCTTTGAAAGGAAAACCTCACACAGAGTGTTCACAGTGACCGTAGCCCAGGGCAAAGTCAAGGACACAGGAGTAACTCAGCGGCTTGGGCCTCAGGCCCAGCTCAGGGTCTCTGGATCACCTTCGAATGGCCTCCCCATGAGAAAATATCCTCTGGAGAGACCCGCTGGGGCCAGAGGAAACAGGCAAAATGCAAATCAGTCCCTGCTGTTTGGACTTAGCAGCCCTGATCAAGGTCAAGGCTGTTTGAGGGTGAGTCAAGGTCAAGAAAGGGCAAACACCCCTCGATACCCATGGTAAGAGGTTAATGGTGGCCCTGCCTCAAAATATGTCCACCTCCTAATCCCCAGAACCTTATTCTGGGAAAAGGGTCTCTGCAGATGTACTATAAGGTTACAAGTTAAGGATCTTGAGGTGAGGAATCATCTAGGATTATCCAGGTGGGCCCCTACGTCCAACGACAAGTGTCTTTCTAAGAGGAAAGCAGAGGGAGATTGAGACAGAGAGGAGGAGGCAACAGGACCATGGAAGCAGAAATGGGAGAAATGCCAGCAGCCCCAGAAGCTAGAAGAGGCCAAGAACTGATGCTCCCCTAGAACCTCCAGAATGAGTGCTGCCCTCCTGACATCCTGACCTTGAACTTCTGGCTTCCAGAACCGGGAGATAATAAAGTTTTGTGGTTTTAAACCACCCAGCTTATGGTCATGTTGTTACAGCAGCCACAGGAAACTAATAGGTGTCATCAGAGGATATTAACCAAAGGGGCTTATACCATCTACAGCCCAAGCTTTCTCAGGAAGGCTCCGTGGACCCCTAGGAGTTCAAGAATGACTCTTATACCCCTGAAGTCATATGCAAAATTCTATGTGACTGAGCACTCAGGCATTTTGGAGGTGGTGAGGGAAGTGTCCGTAGCTTTCATAAGACTCTCAAATGGGACCAGGACCCCAAAAGTACCCAACACCACAGACCCTCTCCATGAAGGCCCAGAGCTGTCCGGGGTCCGTCAGACAGCTCACCCTTCATTCATTCGCTTACTCCAGCAATCACTCCACAAGGATTTTTTTTTTTTTTTAGTTTATCAGTAAAATACAGATTTTATTAAATTATCATTCCAGATTCTGAGATATGAGGCTGGCTATGACAACCTGTCATGTTTTTCTGTCCTCATAAAATTAATTTATTTCTAAAATTGCAAACTCATTTTCTTGTATCTTGTACTCTAGCAATGTTTTTGTATTTATTTTCCACAAGCTTTTATTGATATGTAACAGCTGTACCTATTTTGGACATACATGTTCCACAAGGATTTATAAAGCACCTATTACGTGCTAGGTGCTCTGTGCTGGGAGAATACAGCTATAGAGAAACAAGCTCAACATCTGGATATCGTGCCCACTAGGACCAAATTCCTTTAGGCCTGGACTGCTTGTCAGATCTGGCAGGCTGTCAGACTCACCTGGCAGGCAGCTTAGGCATCCTGGACTCTCTGAGTCACTCATGGCATATGCTGTCATGTGAAATGCTCACATCCTTAGAATGTTCCAGAAATTCCAATATGGGAACCACACTCCTGACGGCCTGTCCCCCCAGCAGTGGCTCCAAATCCTTGTGTGACCATGTGATCGCATTAGTGGTATAGTAACCACAGTCCCAGCGCTGACTGCGGCTCACACTCAGATCCCTAAGCCCAACCTGTCACTTCCGTTGGTGAGGCCCCTTTTCAGCATCTGTCACATTATTCCCAGAAGGAACACAGTGACTCGCTGGTCTGCAGCTGCTTGAGGCCAGGGGTTGAGTGTCATTTTTGGATTCTCCCTCCTAGCCCACATATGACACCTTGGAGAGTATTCACTAGGTGTTTCCAGAAAGAAGAACGTGCCAGTGAAGCTTCCCCTGTTCCCATTCCTTCCAACGCCGCTTAGAAGAGTCATAAAAACTCTGCATTGGCAGGTGTGGGGAAATGCGTGCGTGTGAACCGTGCTGGAGGCACAGCAAGTGGCTTTCATTTTGGGGAGGATGCCCTGGAAACACACAGAGTTAGCACAGTCTCTATCCGCACTGGCCAACATGGCACCCACTAGTCACATGTGGGTACTTAAATTTAAATTAACATTTTAAAAAATTAAAAATTCACTTGCCACATTTCAAGTCCTTAGTAGCCACATGTGGCTAATAGCTGCTGTATGGGACAGTACAGACATAGAACATTTCCGTCCGTGCAGAATGTTCTACTGAGCAGAGCAGAGCTAGGCCCTGTGGCTCCATAACTCCACTTCAGGAATTACATCCTGAGGAGGTAATAAAGGAAAAGCATAAAGTATCCTGTGCAGAGGCACCATTTAAAATAAGGGGAAGTTGGAAACATCTCAAATGCTTTTACGAGGAGACTGGCTCTTACATTTGTATTCATTCATTCATTCATTCATTCAATAAATATTTATTGAGCACCTACTGTGTGCCAGGCCCTGGGTAGAATGCAAGCGACAGATGCCAAACAAGGCAGAGAAGCCCTCTGACTTTATGGCATTTTCATTCCAGAGCAGGGGAGCCAGATTACAAATAAGTAGGTGAATGAACAAAGATATCGCAGTGTGTTAAGTGTAGTCAAAGAAATAAAAGCCTTGGAGCCATAGAGAGTGACTGGCGGGGTAGAGAGAGCTGTATACAGAGTGTTCGTGTGTATCACTTCCCTAATCCCGAGAAGGTGCAGCGGGCTCTCCGGGTGTGTGGATTAAAGTCAGAGCCTGGGAACGTGTGTACTCAGTGTCGAGTGCAAGCAGCAAGAGAAATGGCTGGTGCGCACTGACTGTATTTCCATAAAAACTTGTGCCCGTGGAGTAACAACTGGAAGAGAATTCAGAGGCACGTAGCTCTGCAAGGCTGGTTTTGGCTTGTTTTTGTAACACTGTTGCAGTTCATAGTTTCAAAGAAGAAACTTCAGCTCAGCATGAAATGCTCCAAAATTAGGGTCAAGCCAATGGGTACATAAGGGACAAGGTAAGTGACTGCACAGGGATGGTGCTGGCCACATGCAAGAGACAACTAGCCACCTCCTAGGCTACCCACCCCACCCCAACCAGGGAAGAATTATTTTCTCCTCCATGTTCTCGTCAATAAGCCTTTAATTTCTGAATATTACAGGAGTACAAACACTTCCATTACATATAGTGCCTTTGCACTGCCCGAGTCAGAGCTACAAGCCTGTCTATCCCCCAGACAGTGTGCACCGCAACCACTGAGTGTGAATTTACCCATCCCTTCCTCCCCCTCCCACCTGCCTGGCACGCGATGAATGTTACTTCCATATGTGCACATAAGTGTTGATCAATTAGTGTCAATTTAATGGTGAGTACATGTGATGTCTGTTTTTTCCATTCTTGTGATACTTAAGCCTTTATTCTTAATGCAGATGTAGTTCCTGGACACTGAATTATAGTTAACATCTGTCTCCTGGGTTTTGCTTTAACTATTTGCATGGAGCATCTGAGAATTTGGTGGGTGCTATGGATGCAAAGATGAACAGGACAAAGGTCCTCCCTTTAAGGCTCACAGGGAGGGACTGCAGCAGACTCTGTGGATGTCTTTCCCGTGTGCCTTTGACTTAATGGTTCGGTGCATGCCAGCTGGCTTCCAACTGCCAGCACCTGCACTGCTTTGCTCATAAGCTTTCTTGTGCCGCTGGAGGCCACTTTGTGTGGCAGGATGGAAGTGTCTGCTAGGAGCAGTTCTTGACCAAGACTGATGGAAGCTGGTGTATAAATACCACGGCTGTCTTGCCACACAGGTGGGATAACTCTGTGACATGTGTTCTACCATGGCTACCACGGTAAGAATAAGCTCCGGTCACCCATGGTGGTAGCTGGTATCATGGACTGAGTGCCTGTGTTCTCCAAAATCCATACGTCCAATCTGATAGTATTAGGAGACAGGGCCTTTAGGAGGTGATAAGGTCATGAGGGTGGAGCGCTTATGAATGGGATTAGTGCTTCAATAAAAGGGACCCCAGAGAGCAATTTAGCCCTTTTTCCACCATGTGAAGATAGAATAAAAAGTTGGCAATCTGCAACCTAGAAAAAGGTGTTCACCAGAACCTGACCATGCTGGTGCCCTGATCTCAGACTTCCAGCCTCCAGAACTGTGAGACGTAAGTTTCTGTTGTGTATCAGCCACGAAGTCTATCGCACGCTGTTATAGCAGCCTGAACGGGCCAGGACAGCTGGCTTGCTAGCGCCCCCTTTGCGGGTTGCCTTCCCTTTCCTGACTCACTTCCCCACTCCTCCGCTGTCACCTCCCAGTGCTTGAATCTTTGCTCACGGTCTGCTTCTGGGGGAAACCCAACCTATGACAAGGGCCAATCCTACTGAGGGCTATTACGATGATTCCGAGAAGAGAACGAACATGACACCCCCAGAGTGATACACAGCGGGCACTCAGCAAATCCAGTTCCCTTCCCATAGGGGCTGCCATCCTAGGCTCTTCTGTCTGTTCCCAGGGCCATCTTGCCTGTCAAGCTCTGCAAAGCCGCGCTGGAACGCCCATGCCATGCTCTGCTATCTCCCCAACAGCTGTCTGCATAATTACAATTTCTAATTATAACTCATCTTTGTGATTTGGATAAATCCATTAGAGCCACCTCTGACAAAGCCCCTTGCCTCCTCCCCTGCTCTTCTTGTCTTGAATGTGTTAACCCTGCCCTGCCGTGAAGAAGAGTCAGGCAAATGGGTGTGCTTGTTAATGAGTGGGCTGTGAAAAGGGAAGCTTTTCACAACATAATCTCATTAAGAATGATCACCCAGAGCACAGGTCTCTAGCTGCAGAGAGCCTCAGAACCTCCAGGGGAGCTGCTATGAATGCATACAACTGGCCCGCTCCTGGAAAGACTCGGATACAGAAAATCTGGATGGAGCCCAGAAAGTTGCATCTTAGCAACTTCCCCGAGGGATTCTGGTGCAGGGACACAGTACACACTTAGGGAAACATGGTCCTTTTGTTCTTCTTGATAGCACTGCTGTTTGCTGGCCCGCTGCCTGGGTGAGAACTCCCATCCACTCATCTGTTCAACATCTCTTATTAGACACCTCCTCTGTCCCAGCCATGAAGCTAGCCGCTGGCACTACTGTAAAGATTTGCCAAATGACAACAGGGCCCATATCTGCTACCTTCAGCACACTGAGAACCAGCTTCAAATACATAGTAAGTCTTCAAGGAAGCCTTAAGAAATGCCAGGGCATTCCCAAGAGTTGGCAGGCCTGTCTCACTGAGGGCTCAATAGTTTTATGGTGACTCAGAGAAGTAAAAGTTCACCAGAGGGTCTTTACACAAGATCAGCTCATGACCCACTTCCTTCTTTCCTTCTCTCCCAATTCCACTGGTCAAGCCTCAGTGTGACCTCTGACCTCTAGGCCTTCCACCCCCAGTATCACCTGACTACACCAGGGAGGAAGACACAGATGGAGGAGGTAATGCGAGCCCCATGCATCTGACTTACATACATGTTGCCCCTAGAAAAGCCACAGTTTTCAGTCTTTGGGTTGACTTCTTAAAGTACCTACTGTGTGCCAGGCCTCCTGTGAGTGCAGAGGTGACTAAGCCCGGCCTGCTTATGGAATGGAATAAATGTTTTTGGGCTTTGCCACCCACTAGTCAGTGTTACACAAGAACAGAAATCAAACTGAATGAGACATTTTTTCAGCACAGAACAGTCCCCACCTGGGTCTAACAGGCTTCGCCTTCCCCTCATCCAGGTCATGTAGACCCTGACGCATTTACTAAATAATACATGTGCCCATTCACATGTTTATGGTGAATATTTCTGAGAATGGAGAGCCAGGAAGCTTTTTCCTTTATTTCATAAAGTACACACAATCTTTAAACCATAGGTAGTGGTACGTTTGAAAAATTGTAAGTCTTGACTAAGAAGAGTTCATTCTAATAATAAAATGTGGTTCAATATTAGGAAATTAATACAGTTCAATCACACTGATTGATGAGAGAAGATTAGATCTCTGTAGATGACAGAAGGGTATTTCATAATCTGCTTAAAGATCTGAAAAATGAAGAGCACAGGACATTCTTAATGTTGCAGGAACATCTCTCTAATAATCAACATCACATGTCATAATAAAGCATGAGAGATATTCCCACTACAGTCAAGCACAAAAAAAGCCACACATCACGATTATTTTTTTAACGTTATTCTGGATGTTACAGTCAATACATTGAGGAGAGGATGGGTGGGTGGGTGGATGGATGGATGGAAGGAAGACAAATATTAGAAAGAAGGGGCCAAGTCATGATTACATGCAGGTGCAGTGACAGTCAATGTAGAATGCCACGAGTGTGGGAGATGGGTCCTCTCAAACACTGACTATTAGAGTATAAACCGTACGGAATTTTCAAGTGTAATACTGAAACCACAAACACCAAAAGCTAAAGCCATTTGCACACCTTTTAGCCCAGTAATTGCGCATCAGTCTTCAGAGAATAATCTGAGACGCAGAGGCAAATGTCACGTTCCAAGGACATTCCACATTATGCTATTTATAAAAGTATAAAAGCAGAAGCAATTTAAATAACCAGCAAAAGAGGACTGAGTAAATAAGTTGTGATTTCTCCAGGAGATGGATGGAATATAAAATAGTACTTTAAAATAATATTTTAGGTGAGCAATACTTACTGCAGGAAAGAGGTCATGACACACTACCCAAATGAAAAAGGCACAATACAAACAGTGTGCACAGTATAACACGATTCTGTAAATTACAGTTATAAGCATGAAACAGACCAAGAAGACTCCCACACAAATGGGAAAAGTGATTCCTGTTCTGGGTTACATTTTCTTCATGCTTATTAGTACATAATTAGAAAACAAAACATGCTATTTAAAAAATAAATTGATGCAATGTTTATAAGAGGTAAGGCTGCAGAACCTGTCTCAAGGACTATTTGCTATGCTTGGTAAAGCCACGCCTGTGTTTCAGAAGTTCACACCTGCACTGGATACCAACGCCAGACATAGCAAAGCTTGTCCCCAGACCACTGACAGGCTAACCATTTTTTTCTGCATTATGGCTGACTTGGACCATGTCTATCTGTGAATTAAAACCAGAGCGATGCATTCATAAAACAGAATGTCTTGTGTGCTAATCCCTGGAGAAAACCTAATCCATCGGGTCAAACTTCTCATAAACTCCCTTTCACCTGGCGGCAGCTAGTGGAGTTTCAAGAAATCTGCGGCTTCCGTGGAGCTGACCTTGCAATTCAAACCTGGCAGGGGAGGACAAATGCCTAAGGGCCCAGCCCACGGCGGGAGGAACCGCGTGGCTCAGGTGAGCAGATGAGACAGCTGTGATTCACTGCACTCTCCACTTCCCTACATCCTAGTGAAGAGGGCAGACCGGGAAAGACAATGAAAATTTAAACATTGGCATGAGCTGAGAAGTGTGGTCGACAAGTTGTCCAGGTTGATGGCAGAGCGGTTGCACATCTGAAGCCCAGAGAAGGGAGAAACAGTGGGCTGTTGGCACGCAAGCCCTGGAAAAGGCAGAGCCCAGGGTCAGCTGGCAGCTGGTCCCAGCCCCCTTCACAAGCTCTGCCCAGGCTGGAGCAGAACTGACTCAACCCAGAAGCAATGCAGACAAGGAGAGAGTGGACACCTGCCAGCTGCTGCTAACAGAAGCCCAGAACTTTCTGTGCTTTCAGCCAGAGAAACAACCCCAACCCCACCTCCACCCTCACCCCACACAGTCCTTCTAATTTAAGAATAGTTCCTTTCCCCCCTCCCTCTCTCCGCCAACCTCCCTGCCCCACCTGCCTAGATGGCTAAACTGGCGGCCTGGGGAAACCACATGGCAGCTATATGTGCCTTTGAATAAACCTCATCACCTCTCTCGGCCCCTGTTTTCTCACCTCTAAAAGAGGCGTGGTAACTGCCCCTCGCTGGGGTGCTGCGAGCATTAAATGATGTGACAGTGGCCTTGGCCTGTCACTGCGCCTGGCACTGAGCAAGTGCTCAATAAACGCTAGACTTTATTTTGATTGGATTTTGCCTCTTCACAGTGTGTGATGTTCTAGTTTGGATTCCCCCCAAAAGCAGACCCTGGGGCAGGGACTTGGGAGGCAATCCTGGGAAGCACAGCGAGGCAATGGAGAGTGGGAGGGAGAGGAAGGCAGTCGATCCAGGGTCACTGCTGTGGCACAGGGGCTCAGTCCTGCTGTGGAGCACACCTCAGGACTGTCCCCCAAGGGGCTGGGGTGCCGTGGTGCTTATCCACTAACTCCCAACCTTCACTGGTGGAGGTCGCTCCTGGGGTGTTAACTCCCCATCTTTCCCAGCCTGCCAGGGTGCAGGATGCACAGGCCCCTGCAGCCAGAGGACACCCAGGAAGTGGGTGCAAATCGGAGGTGTCTGCAAACAGTCTGCAGGAGTACTCAGAGATGGCCAAGGACATGGGTGGGGAACTGACAGCGTCTGGGTTTCGGGGACAGGCGGTGTTGGGTAGTGTGATCCCTGGATGCCGACCACGTGGAAATCTGGGAGGCGTTTCAGGGCATAGCCAGGTAAGCTGCTCTTCCTTACTCCATTCATTTATTTGCCCGTTTCTTCCATCCTTCATCAAGCCACTCAGCAAACATCTACTGAGCACCTACTGACCACTGTGTGCCAGACACCCTATGAGATGCTGCAAGAGGCAGAGTCAGGAGTTGGGTTCTGGAAGGTGGCAAGTGGTTTGGCCCGGCTGGACCTGGGACACACGAACAGACAAGGTGGAAACAAGGAGGACGAGGGGGTTAAGGCCGTGCTGGAGGATTCTGACTTGTGTGCAAAGGTGCTAACATTGCAGAGCCCTGAAATGACTCCCAGGCTTTTACATGGTTAGTTAGCGTCCAGGGATCACACTGCCCAACACCACCTCACCCAGTGTAGCAGATGCACACGGCGAACACTCGATCCATTCTGACCGTCAGAATAGACGTTCATCTATAAGCCACTGAGAGCCGTCACAGATTTCCAAAGAGAGAAGCAGTGAGCATGTTAGGAAGACAGCTGTGATAGGCTGAGTAATGGCCCCCGAGAATGTCCACATCCTAATTTTCAGAACTCATGCCACCTTACTTGACAAAAGAGACTCTGCAGATGTGATTAAATTCAGGATCTCGAGATGGGAAGATTATCCTGGATTGTCTGGGCAGGCCCAGTGTAATCACAAGAGTCTTCATAGAGGGAAAGGGGAGGGTCAGAGGTCAGAGAGGAGGAGGAGATGTGATGACGGAGCAGAGAATGGAGTGATGCAGCCACAAGCCGAGGAATGCTGGCAGCCTCTACACGCCAGACGAGGCAAGAAACGGATTCTCCCCAGGAGCCTCCAAAAGGAAACAGCACTGCTGGTGTAATGACTTTAGCCCAGGAAGACCCATTTCGGACTTGTGACCTCCATCACTGTAAGAGAATACGTTGTGGCAACTTGTTACAGCAGCAACAGGACAACTGATACAATGGCCCTGAGGCCAGTGGGGAAAATAGACGGAATGGATGAAATTGAGAAAAAGCAGAACAGGGAGCCTACTGCCAGGTCACAGGTAATGGTGACCTCAAGGTGAAGCAGTGGCAGTAGGCATGGAAGAAGTGGGTTCTGTCCTCTTGGAGAGGAATGAAGAGGACAGCAACTCTAGGACTTGGCAGAGGTGGGAGCAGAGAGCTGGGGAGAGGCAGGGATGTGGGCAGTTCTGGTTTGAGCGATTGAGCGCATGGCGGTAGGGGAAGAAGGCAGGGCTGAGCTGCAGGCCCCCTTGCTCTCAGGCGTCAAGGCAGTGCCGACCCTCCCTCTCCACGGTGGGTGCCTTCCGTCACAGCCTGACTCTCAGCAAGGCTAATGGGTACCGATGAGCTCAGCAGTAAACCCAACTTTGTCAAGATGTGCAAGGAGACCCAGGTGGGTGCTGCAGGGGACAACAACTGCACGTTGCCTGGGTGACTCCGGAAAGGAAGGGGAGAGGAGTTGGGCTGGGTGGGCAGGAAGAGAGGCCAGCAGTGCCCCTCGATGCTAGCTTTGGAATTGCCCCTGCCACAGCAGGCCGGAATCCCCCTCCAGGCCCCTAGCTGGAACCAGTCCACGCGCAGATTCCTGGGCTGTGTCCATCGGGATGCGGAGGGTGGCCCATCGGGCTCCACGCGGACTCACAGCAGGCTCGCGCTTGGGGTCCACACCTCCCCTTCCTCGTCCCCATCCATCCACCTTTGTCCTGCCTAGACACAATAGGGCCAGCAGGCCACTACTTGTTCTTAATCATTCTAAACTGCTCCAAAAAGAGGGACATGGTACTGCTGTGAAGTGCTGATGGCACAAAATTGGAGAGAATAGTAAATAAAAAGGAAACACCCAGGAGAGGAGTGAAAAAAGAGACGCCAGCATTTATGCAACTAGGCCAGAGCTCTGCGAATCCCCCTCACTGGGGGTGGAAGGGAGGGAGGCTGGGAAGCCCGTGCTGGAAATGCAAATGCCTTCTGCAGCCGCAGAACAGAGCCGCAGAAGACGAAACTCATGAGGCTGTGATGGATGGTCGAACCCAACCGGGCAGAGGGATTCTCCCTCTTCTGAAACATGAGGACTTGCAAGGCTACAAGCTCCCAGGAAGGCAAGGGTAGGGGAGGATTAACAGCAACTGGGCATTGCCACATGCCTGGCCCTGTGCTGGCTGCAGAGGGTGGAGCTCAAGGAGCCTGCAGGCTGCTGGGGGCACAGACATGGCAATAAATGGGTGTAGCCAAGTCCTATATGGCATATGGTGGGGAAGGGGGCCACTATGGAAACAGGGTCTGTTCCACCTGGCGGTTCAGCAAAGTCTTCACAGAAGTAATTCTTTGTGTTTAATTGAGGTGAAATTCACCTAACAGAAAATAAACTTTCTTTTTAAGCCACAGGGTCTCTCTCTCTGTCACCCAGAGAGAGGCCAATGGATCACAGCTCACTGCAACTTTGAACTCCCAAGCTCAAGCGATCCTCTTGCCTCAGCTTCCTGAGTAGCTGGGACTATAGGCCTACGCCACCACGCCCAGCTAATTTTTCTACTTTTTGTACAGATAGGGTCTCACTATATTGCCCAGGCTGGTCTCAAACTCCTGGCCTCAAGCCATCCTCCAGACTACAGGCCTGAGCCATCATGCCCAGCCAAATTAACCTGTTAAAGTGAACAATCCAGTGGCATTTAGTGCATTTGCAATTTTCTACAACCATCTATCTAGCTCCAAAACATTTTCATCACCCCAACAGGAAATCTGTACCCATTAAGTAGATGTTCCTACTCCCCACTTCCCAATCTGCTTCCCGTCTCTATGGATTACGCTATTCTGGATATTTCATAGAAATGGAATCATGCAACATGTGACCTTCTGTGTCTGGCTTCTTTCATTAGCATAAAGTTTCTGAGGTTCATCCGCATGGCAGTAGGTATCAGCACTTCATTCCTTTTAATGGCTGGATAATAGAGGAGGTGATTCTTGAGCTGATCTTTAAAAAAGAAGAGGTGTGTGGAAGCCAGGAGACAAGGGGGGAGGATATTCCTGGCAGAGGAGGCAGGACAGGCAAAGCGTGCCTGCCTGAACCGTGAGTCACAGTGGCGGAGAGGGAGGGGATGCGGGCAGTGGGGCAAGGAGCGAGAGAGACAAAGCTGGGAAGCGAGACGGGGCCAAGCCAGCTAAAGGGTTGGGGCTTTATGCTCAGGTAGTGGGAGCCATGGTAGGCAATTGAGGTGTGGGATGATCAGATTTGGATTTTAGAAAAGATGTTCTAACTGCAGCCTGGACCACCGGAGCGGGCAGAAAGGTTAGGCAGCTACAGGGAGGTGCCGGGGCCAGGACTGAGGAAGGAGCTGCGGGACACAGAGGGGTCTGCAGACGTGTTAAGCAGGCAAACCTGACAGGTGTGGCCCGCTCACCTTGTACGTGGAGGTGGCAGATATGCAGGTGTCTCAGATGATCTAGGAGGAGCTGGTTTAGCAGGTGGCTATGAGGTGTTCTCATATAAGGAGGAGCTGGTTTAGCAGGTGGCTATGAGGGGGAGTAAGGCTGTAGGGTTCTAGGGGCTCATCCAGCTGGGGCTTTCCGGCAGCAGTTGGGTGGGACACAGGTCTGGCTCAGGAGAGAAGTCTGGGCTGAAAAGAGCATTCATGAATCTTGCTTCATTTATTCCTTACCGCTGCCCCATGGAGCACCTGTGATTCCCATCCTACAGCCAGGAAAACGGAGACTCCGAGGGGATGAGGCCACAAGTCCAAAGCCACACAGCTAATAAGTGGCACAGCTGGGGCTCCAGTCTGCCTGGGCTGATTCCAAAGCCTCGGGGCTGTCCATTAACCCAGGTAGCCTTTTAAATTCTTTCACTGCCTCTCCTGCTCCCCTCCCCAGTCTAAATCTGCTCAGCACTGCCACAGCAGAAGGCACAGGGCCAGACACACCACAGAGCAGCAGCTCTGCCGTCCTGATGTCCACCTGTGGTGGGCGGGGGCAGAGAAAGGAGAGATAGGCAGGCGGACACTGGTTTCCAAGTAAACACTTAAAATTCCCAAGGATGCGCTGGAAACGTGGCTGAGCCTGCATTAGACCCCAGGGTCTCGAGGATGAAGCAGCTGCAGATAAAGGTAACCAGGGAGACATCCCCAGGGTGGGGGAAAGTCTGAACATTTTTTTCACACCACTTAAGTGCCAGCTCTGGCATCTCAAGGTAATGGCATTAGCTGCTTCCTCCCATCACGTGGCCCAGCTTACGGTGCCATGGTGGGTAGGAAGATGCAAGTTAACGATTTCATGGGCAAATTTGGGGCTTTCGGGACCTTCTTAACTGGCGAGAATAAATCAGCCCCAGAGGCAAACAAAACCCAGGCAAGAACAAAACTACCCAAAGAAAACAACTCGGGGACGTGATCAGGTGCCATTGAAAGCAAGGGGCGCAATGGAGGAAGTGTTACTTTAATGAAGCAAAAACAGCATCTTCTCGGACTGTTTCTTTAAATGAGGCCAGCTCACATCCTCAAGGCCAAACAGCCCAGGCTGCCGAGGGACAGGCTTGGAGTGGCATCAGGTTGTCGCTGAACTTCTGTCTGAATAATTCGGTGTGACTCAGCTATCCTTGTGAACAGAAACCCTGATGTCCAGGGTCCTTAGGCATCACTGGCTCCAAATCTGGACCTCTGTGCAATGCTGCCCGCTGTCCCCACACGCCGCACCTCCCCGCGCCCTCACTGTTGTGGATCTCCACCCTCCCCGCACAATAGCGCTCTCCCGTCTCAATGGAACCACTATTGTACGTCTCTCTGCTCTCTCTGGGCTCGTCAGGTGGCTGGAGAACATGTGACTGTCAGCTTTTCAGGTTCAAGTTCTTTTTCTTGGCATGGAGATATCATGCTCTGCAGCTGGATAATGTGTGGGGCAGCACTTTTGAAAACTGTATCAAGCACCATGTAGCTCTCTGTACTACCATTACATTTTATGTCTCCGGGAAAGCATGCTTCGTGACACAAGAAAAACGAGAAGGCAGAATTCTCATTTACTAAAAAAAAAAAAATATCATTATGCCCAGGTACTATAAATCAGTTATTTTTGCCTACTTAGCATCCATTTTCTCACTTCTAACAATCACAGTTTCTTTTTCCAGGGGTGGAGGGACATTTCTTCCCTGCCACCACCCCTACTTCCATACTGGGAACGTGACAAGGCTTGGCCAATCTGCGTATCCTATTTCCTTGTATAGAGTGATTGAGTTAGGGATGGGCAGGTGACTTAAGGTGGGTGAATCATGAATTTTGTGGAAACTATTGAGGAAGAAATATTCTTTTCCCATGGCCATTGCTATCTATGAGGTTCATGTACACCTGGAGCTACTGAGGGCTATACGTGAGAAGTAAAGCCAAGCTAAAGTATAAAAAGAGACAGGGATTAAATCCTGACAATATCATTTGCACTTCTGGAACCAGCCATGCCTGAAACCCATGTATGGCCAGACTACACAGTTATGGGAGCCAGTTTGAGTTGGGTTTCTGCACTTACAAGTAAAAAAGTTCTAATTAACATAACCTAGTACAGTGCTTTGCATAAAGTATAATAAGCTATCTCCTCATCCTATATATTTGCAAACCTTGCTGGATCTGCCTACAACATAGATCCCAAATCTTACCAACTTTTCATCACCTCCACTGCTATCATCAAGGTCCAAACCCCAATATCTCTCACCTAAACCTTTCCTTGGTCTAGAGCTCTCTTCCCCCAGTATTTTCCTGGCTTCCTCTCTTTGCTCAAATTTCACCTCCTGGAGGTCTTTCCTTGACCATCGCATTAAAAATAGCTCCCCAAACCCATCTTAATCCTGGCCTTACCTTCCTCTGTAGCACTCTACCACTTGACATTCCATTATATATTTTTTCTTGGTATATTGCCTTGTCTTCCTCACTAGAGTGTAAGTTCCAAAAGGACAGAGATTTTGTCTCTCTTGCTCACTGCTGTAGCCTAGTGCCCAGAAAGGCACCTAGCACATCATAGGTGCTCAGTAAATATCAGTTGAGAGGCTCAGAGCTGAATGTGTATTGAACGGCCTTGGGCGATTAGCAACCTCTCTGGTCCATCAGTTTTCCCATCTGCACAATGAAGAGACTGGATGCGACCCACGTTCTGCAAAGTGTGGCTCAGGCTGGTCAGGGTGGGAGTGTCGGGGGCCACTTCCCTGCTTCAACTGAGCAGCTCAACTTTCCATTTTATATACTGGGGCTCCAAAGAAGAAACAAAAGCATACTTCTGGCAAAGGTGGCTCACACAGTCTTCTGAATGACTCAGTGCACGGCCTATAAATCCAGTTTCCTTTTCTCTGAGGCATTTCAGCACTTTTTACATTTTCTCTTAACAGAAGAGCTTTGCAGCCTTTTTCTCTTTGCCTTACATTCTGCGAAAGTCTAAGCAGATTCTCTTCTCTTCATTAACGAGGCGCAGAGGGGATACTCCCTGCTAGCATCCATATATTATCTGGTCAGCACTTGCCATCCCCCTGTGCCGTGAAAGGTCCCAGCAGAGAAGTCCCAGGGCTGGGGGCATTTAAAGGAAATCTCTTCCCTCCTCCTCATTTGGCAACGTATCTCTCCTTTTCTTTTATCCCATGCAATTCAGAGAAAGGGGCAACTTTCTCTAAGACTACAGAAATGTTAAGTTTAAAGAGGAAGAGAACAATCCATGTACGGGGCTAATTATAAAGCTTCTCTGCAGGACTGTGCTCCTTGCCTATTTTTGCACCTTCTCTTGGAGACAAATTTTTTTCTCCATAGAATCAGCATATTGAGAGATGTACATGGAACAAAAGAAGAAAAGAAAGAAAGAAAGCTCAGAGCAAGCCTTAGACAATAATCCTTCGGTAGACTTCCCCTAGGAAAGAGGCTCTGAAACTTTCCTTCTCTTTTACAACAGCTTAGAAAGTTGGTAGAAGAGATAAGAAAAATTTGGAAGCAAGGCTCATATAATCTGAATAGTATTGATTCCCCTTGGAAAATACCTGCATTTAGGGGGCAGGAGGAGAAGTGGAAGGCAGAGCAAGCGGAAGGAGGCGGTGGGATGGGGGAATGGCCTCTACATACTTAAAGTCAATACTCGGCCAGGTCTTTTAATCCCCAGGGTACAGAGAAGCTTCTGAAGGCGAGGAGTTGGGAAACTTGCCTGAGTCCCACAACTAAGGCAGTGATGGAATTGTGGTCCCAACCCAGGACTGAAGTCAAGGTTCCCTCCAGCACAATGCTCTGCCTCCCAGGAGACCTGGTCACGGAAGCCAAAATGCAGCAGGGTTTAGGAGGGATGGTGTGGTCAACTCTCAAGTGCCACTGGGAGATCAAGAAGGATATCACCTGAAATCCCCCCGCCGGATTGGCAAATTGGGTTCCTGAGAGACCAGTTGCAATGGTACAATGAGGACCTTCACCTTGGGTTGGATCCTCACGTGGGAAAAATGGTGCAGGGCCATCTTTCTCATGCGCCAATCTGCTGGAAACCCTTCACTGGTTCCCCAGGGCCAACCAAGCAACTAGGCCTACAAGGTCTTATGTGAATGCTCCACCCTCAGCCCCCTCCTCACTCCTCAGACACTATGCTTTATTAACACCACTCTGTTAATGATGGGGGCGATAATGAAAATAACTAGCATTTATGGAGCACCTCTTACGTGCCAGACCCTGGTCTAGGTATTCACTCCTCCAGTGCTCATACCCATCCTAGGTGGTAAGGTGCCACCACTGCAGAGGTGAGAAGCCACTGCACAGAGGGGTCAGGAGCTAGGGGAACAGGATGGAGAACCTGCTCCAGGCGGGTGTCTCAGAGGAGGTGGCATCTCAGCTGAGACCTGAAGGAGGAGAGTGGGGTGGCCGTGGGAGTATTGGGGGAAAGAGCCCATGATGGACGCTCAAGTGCAAATGTCCGGAGAAGGAATCCATTTCTCACGTTGGAGAAACAGAAGAGCAGGGAGGAAAGGGAGGTTGGTGCTAGGAGGGCCCCTCAGGCCATGAAAGAGTCTGGATTTATTCCAAGTGCCCCACTGGCCTGGACCAAGTAGGTCGGTGCCTGTAGGGGTGGGATGCCAGCGGGGAAGGTCACAGAACAAACATCTCTCCCTCCCTTGTAAGCCACTGCACCTGGCCACGCAGGCCTCCCTCCACCCTACTGCTCCCTGGTCCCCGCTGTACACGGGGTCCCCTGGGGCTGTGCAACCTTGTGGCCTTGCTCCCCTAGTCCTCAAAGCTGTCTTTGAGAACAAGTATTCTCAAAATGTTTGTTTCTTAATTAAATTCCAGTGTGCTGCTCCTTTGAACTGCATTAAATTTTCAGGCCATCTGCTACCTGGGCAAGCAGGGACACTTGAAAAGAACCCTGGGGAAGCCACTGGACTCTCACGGGAGTAGGACTGAGGACAGGGAGCCCCCAGCAGACATCTGAGTTATACAAAATGGGATTCCCAGAAAGATTTTAAAGAAGGTCTAAAAGGTCTTTGTTTGTTCCGTTTTTTAAGTTGGAAACTGCTCTAAATCAACCTCATCAATCTCTAGCTGTGTATCTGAGCCTTAGAGAAGTGTAGAGTCTTGCCCAAGGTCACACGAGGGGACTGCAGAACGGGGACAGACACTCCTGCCAGCTCGCTGCCAGGCCAGCTCCCTTCTTGGCTGCCCAGTTTCTAGGCTACGACATGCCCCTGCTCTCAGAGTGTTCCCAGCCCTGTCCCCTGTGGAATGCCTACTGTGTGAGGAGTGTCCTTGTCAATGTCCTTGTCAATTGTAAATACTAAGACCATGGTAGCTGGGCTGGGTGGGCTAGGGTTGGGGACAGGACGCAGGCCTATCCAGCATGACTTTTAATAGACAGATGCTGGTTCCCTCTGTCTCGAAAATAGCCAGAGAGGTGTCTTGGAATGAGCTGAGGAATTTTCTAGAAATGTCTCCACAACTGCTCCCTGCTGGTGGAGCTGTGCATCATTCCACATCTGCAGGGAAACTGGGCTTTGCAGAGTTGCTGGGCACTCACATCATGGGCTGGACCTCAGGTGCACACAGGAATTAAACACAGCTTCTGCAGACTGTATCAGGAAAGGCATGGGACTGAGAGCCTCCAGGGGTGTGGTGTGACCCAGCGCATTGTCTTAGCCCGTGATGGATGCTCAGTAAGCGAGAGTAACAGCCACTGATGGCACTGATGGCACTGATGGTGCAGGCGCTGTGCACGGGCACTGAAGAAGCTTCAGCATATCCCCCCTAGGAGGTACACAGTAGAGCCATCTCCATGTTATAGCTAAAACCGCTGAAGCCAGAGAGGTGGAATACCTTGCCTGCGGTTGTTTAGTGGGTTCAATGGTGGCTGCCCCAGAAGACATGTCCGTGTCCCTGAACCTGTGAATTCAACTTTCTTTGGAAAAAGGGACTTTGGAGAAGTGATCAAGGTTTAGGAGATGCGATCATCCTGGATTATCCAGGGGGCACTAAATCCAATGGCAAGTGTCCTTATAAGGGACAGAAGAGAAGACAGATGAGGAGGCTTTGTGAAGACAGAGGCAGGGTTTGGGGAGATGTGGCCACAAGTCAAACTACGCCTGGAGAAGTGGTGTAGTAAGGATTCTCGGAAGCGGTAAGTAAGGATTCTCCGCAGAGCCCTCAGGGAGAGCGCAGCCCCCTGCAGCCCTCCCTGCAGGGGGAGGCTGACGCCTTGACTTTGGACGTCCAGCCTCCTCCGGGGATGGGAAAGAATGCATTTCTGCTGTGTTACGCCGCCCGGTTTGTGGTGTTTCGTCACAGCAGCCCTAGGACACTGAGACAGGTCTCAAGGCGAGCTGGAGGCAGAGGTGGTTCTGTTTGGCTCCAAAGGCCATGCTTTTAACCATGAATGGGTGGACTCTTGCTTGAATGAATGAATGAATGAGGAAGCCTCATTACAGCAGAACATCATCAATATTGTCTCGGTGACAGAATGTGGAAGAGGGAGATCCAGATAGGGAAAAATCGCTTATTTCTTTGCCTTTAGATGTCAAATCTGATGCTCTTAATTCTGTCTACTCATCAATAAACAGACAAAAATGTAAAGATCCCATGCTCAACAGAAAGGGAAGAAGGGAGCAGTAGGTCCCGCATGAGGAGGGCGTGAGATGAGCATAAGACAGAAACACCTGCTTGGTGCGGGAAACCAGGTGCTTTCCAGGTCAAGGGTGAGTGGGCTCCTCCTCGATAACAAACACACCTAACTAAGTGCTCAAGCAGTGGAACGTTCGCCCTGCAAAAGCCACAGGGCCTCAGGCGTTCATCCCCTTCCTGCTTCCTCCTTCCCCTCCCCCAGCCCAAGGGAGTGGGTGGGACACCTTCTGCGCAGGGGAAGGACCGGCTAGCTGGGTTTCCAGAACCTGCTAAGAGAAATAATCTGAGTCCCGCTGCTGGCAGGCGCTCAGTAGATGGAAGGAAGGCAGATGTTCAGTACCGCTCTATCTAGGTGCCAGGTCTTGCCATCACGCTTCACACCTGCACAGGAAATACAGGAAATGGAAGGGAAGATGCAAGAACTTCCTCCCTACTTCGACAGACAAGTCTACCCCAGCACCTTTCCTCCGGTTCTGGGCTTCGGGCCTTGGTTTGACCGGGGCGGGGGGCGGGGTGCGACAAGCCTTTCTCTAGGCTACTTTCACCTACTGTTGTTCCTGACCACAGACTTTTCTAATTTGCAGCTGGGCCTGCCTGAATTATTTCCGACTCCGGAATTTTTCCAACCTCCCATTACCGGCTGGCTGTGAAACAGAGCGTAAAATGCCAGTCATTTTTTTTCCTTTCAAATTCCATAGTCATCTGACATCATAACAGATTTCAGACTCAGACTGTCAGAGTCTGGACTCAACCAGCTCTCGCCAGCCTCTGAAGGACAAGGGGCAGCTTGGCACAATGCGAAGAACCTTGAACTTGGGGTCACTGTAGGTTGGGCAATCAAACCCTAGCTCTACCGTTTACTGACAGCAGAGCCTAGACAAGTGTTCTGACCTCTCCCAGTCTCAGTTTGTGTGTTTATCCAACCAACAGTCCCTGAGCTCTGCTGCGGTGGCAGACGCTGTTCTTCTCCGCTGGAGGAGGGGGGCCACAAACCAACCAACAAGAAGAATATCAGATGGGGAGCAGTGCTACTCAGAGAATTAAAGTGGGTGATGTCAGAGAGAATGGGCGACTCGGCGTTAGACGGAGTGGCCGTGAAAGGCCCGTCTGAAAAGGCAACAATGGAAATAAGACCTGAGTGACAAGAAGAAGCCAACCACACAAAAAGCATTCTAAGCAGGGAGCAGCTCGTGCATGACCTGAAGGCCCAGCTGCACTTGAAATTCAGAAAGAAGCCAGAGCTGGGGTCCAGTGTGTGGGGGGTAAGATGGTGAAAGTTGCCGGGTGCGGTGGCTCACGCCTGTAATCCTAGCTCTCTGCGAGGCTGAGACGGGTGGATCACTCAAGGTCAGGAGTTCAAAACCAGTCTGAGCAAGAGTGAGACCTGTCTCTACTAAAAAAAATAGAAAGAAATTAATTGGCCAACTAAAAATGTAGAGAAAAAATTAGCTGGGCATGGTGGCTCATGCCTGTAGTCCCAGGTACTCAGGAGGCTGAGGCAGGAGGATCGCTAGAGCCCAGGAGTTTGAGGTTGCTTTTAGCTAGGCTCAGGCCATAGCACTCTAGCCCGGGCAACAGAGTGAGACTCTGTCTCAAAAAAAAAAAAAAAAAAAGAAAGAAAGAAAAAAGATGGTGAAAGTTGATGCTGGAGACAGGCAAGGATTATTAGATCACATAGTGGATCCAAAGTGGGGTGCTCACGATGATCGACCAGATGCAGCAAAAAATAACTCGAATTTCCAGCTACATTTACTTTTGAACCTAAAAATGTAAGAAGTAAATTAAACTCAATTAATTTTACTATTTACTAATTTACCACTTTGCTGGTAGTACATCTTTAATTTCTAAATGTAGTATGCCTATAACTAGGGTGTATGCTCAAACTTTTTGGGTGAGGGTATATAATAAAAAAATTTAGACATTACTAATGTAGGGCTTTGTAAGAAAGTGAGGAATGGGCCCAGTGCAGTGGCTCACTCCTGTAATCCTAGCACTTTGGGAGGCTGAGGCAGGAGGATCGCTTGAGGATGGGAGTTCAAGACCAGCCTGAGCAAGAGTGAGACCCCAACTCTACAAAAAACAGAAAAATTAGCTGGGTGTGGTGGTATGCATCTGTAGTCAACAGTTTCCAAACAGTTTCCAACTCAACAGGTTCCAAACTTACTTGCGTGGAAGATTTCTTTTACATAACACCTATTCATGCCCCCAGGGCACTGAGCTGGTGTTCCATGGAACACACTTTGGGAAATGCTGGACTAGAGCAGCAGTTCCCAAATTTGACTGTGCATTGGAGGCAGCTGGGGACTGCATGAAGGAACCATTTCCCAGTCACAACCCCGGACAGGCCGCCTCTGGAGCTCCACAGATGTGGGCTGGGAATCTGAAGTGTTAACAGGTCCCCCACATGCTTCTGATGATCTTGTGAGTTTGGGCCCATCAGTCGTGGCAATTAAGGCACTAGATGGGCAGGTTGGAGGGTGAGGGGCTCCCTCAATTCAGGAGTTTCTGACCTTCCTGCCACCTCCACCCCCAGGCTGCTGCCCCCAGGGCGAGCCCCCTAAGTAGGCCAGAGACACCGGGCAGGCCCTAGGCTGTGGGTTTGACTGGGTGGTCAGGGAAGAGCGTGTCTTCATCAATCTCTGTGTTCTCTGGCACAGCCTTTCTCTCTCTGGGCCCCGTTTTCTGATTTCTGAACTGATAAAATGATCTCTAAGGCCCCTGCTCCAGCCTCCCACATCTCTGCGTTCCTCTGTTAACGCAGCTGCATGAACGGCATCGCCACATGGGGGACACTGGGCACAAAGGGTCCCCTTCATGGCCTCCTCCAACTCTGCAGGACTAACCCGTGCTGCTTGGGTGAGTAACGTCCCACCATAAGCGTGAAGGCTCAGGCATCTGAGCCTGTCTCCGACTGTGAGCTGTATGGCCCTGGACAAGTTCCTTGAACTTGCCAAACCTCAGCTTCCTCTTCTGCAAAATGGGAAGAACTGTATTACGCACCCCACATGGGCTGCTGCAGGAATAAAATGAGAGGTTGTATACAGAGGGTTAGCTCCGTGCCTGGTACCCATTAAGAGCTCAATAAATGTCCGCTGGTGGTGGTAGCCATTAAAGTAGAGTAACAGAGGGCCACTCTATAAACCTTGTCATTTGTTGCAATAAGACCCACAATTCCTAAACGGCATCGCAGTTACTCATCCCTCACGATGATGAGTCAGGGCTTGCTGGGGCCCTGGCGTCCTTGGAGCAGGAATAAACACTCCCAGCCCAAAGTGAGTCATTGTCCTATGGCTCCGGGGCCGCGGGCCACAAGAGGACGTGCTCTCAGTCCTCAGAACCAGCCGTCTGCATGGCGAGATGGGGCTCACAAGACCTGAAACCATGCCGTCCGAGCCAGTTCACTCACCGGCACGGTTAAAACTTACCCCGCTGGACAAAACTGGTCGGTCCTATGAGGGGCAGGAAGTCGTCAGGGGAAGCCACTCGGCATAAATGTGCATGGCTCTATCAGGCCCTCGGGCTGCCAGGCCACAGAGTCAGGGACGGCAGCGCGGGGGGCTCGCAGTCCCTCTACCGTGGGGGACCAGAGGGGGAATGAGCCTCACTGAGGTGCCACAACCTGCCAGTTGAAGGCTACGAAGGAAGACGGCAGGGGACGCTAACACTGACTCAGTGCTTACGGAACGCCCCACCTTCACTGTGGCGATGTTTAAGACGCCAGACGCTGCACACGCTGTCTACATAGATTTTGGCATTTAATCCACACAATACCCCCAACGAGGTAGGTATTAATGTCTACACAGAGGAGACCACTAAGGCTTGAGCAGGCAGCCAAGGAATTGGCTTTTAAACTGTACTTCATTTCAACGACTTTAGATATTAGCAACCGCGTGTGGCCAGGGGCCGTCGCATGGGTTAGCGCAGCTCTAGACGCCGCGCACAAGCAACTCATCCGTACTCAGGGCTTAATTCTCCATCTGTGCCCTGAGCGCCCCCAGATTCCAGCTCCAGTTTGAGGTACCCAACGGTCTGGTTAGCATCTCTTCTAGCAAAAGCACCTTAAATCCAGCTAATCTAGAACGAAACCCCACTCTGCCCCCTCCGCCCCTCTTCTGGCAGCGGCACCCCACCCACCCTGCAGCTCACTCGCCCCCGCTCCATTGCCTTCTCTCTCCCCGTCAAACCCTTCACCACGTCTCATTCAGTGCCATCTTCAAACTGCCCAGGTCCTCCCCGGCTCCGTTCCACTCCCTGGTTCAGTCCACCGCTGTCCCCTTCCTTCCGCAGCCTCTTCACCGGCCCACCCACTTGAGTCCCAGCAACTCATTCTCCCCTCCACTGGGCAGCTGGAGTGATCTTTACACACACAAATCCAGGCGAGCTCTTCCCCTGCTGTACCCACCGACGGTTGCTTCTGCTCTCAGGATCAAAACCCAAATCCTTGGGTCCTTCCCTCCTGCTCTGCCCACGCCCCGGGTGGCGCTCACGTGGGGTCTCTCACACAGTCGCCGTCAGGCGGTCGCTGGGCCTGGGGCTCTCTTGGGGCTTCCTCACTCACAGCGCCGGCAGCTGATGCCAGGACCTCAGCCGGCGCCCAGGGCTTCACGGGGAAGGGACCTGCAGTTGGGGCCCTAGGCTTGCTTTAATGTTCCATTGTCACCATTTTGAGAGCCTTAATAATTTTTGAACAGGAAGCTCCATGTTTTCATTGTACACTGGAGCCCACAGATCACGAAACCAGTCCTGACTGGGGCTGTTGGCCACGACATCTACACACAGCCTTTCCGTGTGGCCTGGGCTCTCTCACAGCGTGGCAGCTGGGTTCCAAGTACAGGATGGGGAGAGAGGGAGAGAGACACGGCCTAGCTGCTGGGGGAAGCCTCCCGAGACCCCACGGTCTCCCTGGCCATATACCCTTAGAGGATTATGTTTCTTCCCAGCAGCTCTGTACTTCTGGGTGCTACAAAGCCCACCGGGGCAGGAAGCTGGGCCTCGCTCACCACTGTGCCCTGGTGCCAGGCACAGCACCTGGCACATGGTACAATCTCAATGAACACTTGCTGGGTGGATGGATGAATGAGAAGTCGGAGTCCAGAGGAACGGACAGAGCTCAGACTTGAACCCCACGCTGTCTGACTCGGAGGCTCACGCTCCTTCCCTGAGGCAGGGAAGCAATGGGTGGGCTCGAGGCATCAAAGTCAAGTGCCAGGTTCCAATGCCAGCTGTGCCACTTAGGAGCTTCATGACCTTGGGAAATTATTTAACTTCCCAGACCCTCATCATCCTCATCTGTAAAATAGAAATTACAGGCTTGTGTAAAATAAAATAAAATATATGCGTAAAACACTTAGAAGAGTCTCTGACACTGGGTGCTCAGTAAATGCGAGCTATTCCCAGGTGTCCCTAAACTCAGCCCAGCTCTCCTCCCCTGCCCCTAACGTCTTCCCGGAGATGAGCTGACCCTTGTCACCAACAGCCAAAAGGCTCCCCAATCACGCTGAGTATTTAAACCATTGCCTGACAGTCTTTAAATTTGCAAATTAGAAATGTCAACGCTCACCTTGAATGAGCCCGATAAGGATGGGATGGCAGTCCGCAGGGCTCTGGATTTTAATACAAGAAAAAATAACCAACAATATCAATTTTTTGAAAAAAGCACCTGATATACACTTTCCAAATTACCGCCCTTTGCTTTCCTTCCTTTATGCGCATTGCAGTTCAATTACCTTTCCCAGAGAATCTCGGCCACACGCAGCGCGCCTGTCTCCTCACAAAGCTGCACACATTTTTAGCATCCGCTCGGGGTTGTACTGCGGGGAGTACAATACGCAGCGAGACAGTTTATCATCACGTCTGGTAGGCTTGCCCCGCATTGTTCCAGCGGCCAGTTTCGTTTATTTCGTCGCAAGGACGGGTTTCACGTGGAGGCCGGGGTGGGGGTGTAGGAGAGGCATCCCAGGGCTTTGCAGCCCAGCCTTCCCGCACCTTTGCTCTACGGCTGCACAACATTCCTAGGAGCGAAAGCCCACCCAGCGACATCCCCGGGTGCAGAAAGGGAGGGATCCGGAGCAGCGATCAGAGAGGGAGTCAGGGCCACTGCCCGTGGTACAGCTGAAAACACCGAGGACCTCCCTGAATCACTGCCCGTCACCAGCAGCTTACGCTGGTCTTCAGGGGGGCTTGGGAGGCCCAGTGGACTCCATTAATGTCTCTTCGCCCCTGCCTTCACAGACACCCCCTGCCGTGTGACTCTGCAGTTTCTTCCACTAAAGGGAAACTATTTCTCTATCCCTTGACTTGGGGTTTGACCATGTGACTGCTGTTCTGATTCCCAAGACAATGAGGCAGAAGTGACGGCATCCGTCCCAGCCCAAGCCTTGCACGGCCTTGCATACTGACCCTCTTATACCTCTGCATGGCCACGAGAAGCATGTCCCCTGGCAGCTGTTGGATACATGTGGAGCAGATCAGAGTCCAAACCTCAGGGAGGAGCCAAACCTTGCTGGATCTATGGCTTGAAACACAGCGGTCCAGCTGAGCCTAGAATATCTCAGCTGCCTCGCCTGACCTGCAGATATGTAAAGTAATTATAAATGTTGCTTTCAGCCACTGGGTTTCAGGGTGATTTGTTGTGCAGCAATAATACAGGAGAGGAGAATGAGCACCCACTGTGTGCTAAGTACGGTGCCAGGCATTTAAGCCTGCCAGACTCCCTGTGAGTTAGGAACTATTTTACACCCATTTTACAGATAAGCAAACTGAGGCTCAAAGAGTGACCTGCCCAAGGTCAGACAGGAGCAAGCACTGTTCTAAGTGCTTTGCATGTATAACTCATTGAATCCTCATGACAGTCCTAGGATGGGGGCAATGTTATTTTAATGATGAGGAAATGGCAATGAAAAGGTTGATTTGTCCAAGGTCAAAGCAGCCAGCTCGGTGGGGTAGAGTCGGGACTCAAAGCCCAGGCCTGCCTGACTCCAGAGCCCAACCTCAGTGGGAACATGGGATGAGGGCCTGGTCTGGAGGAGGGTGGTACAAAACACCTAGAGGAACACAGTAGGAGCCGCGGCTGGGAGAGTTTAGACTTTACACACCAGAGAGTCTCCACCAGGGGTAGATAGTAGGAATCAGAAAATCACCTTCAGTTTTTTCAAAGGAACGCCTGGAGACACAAGCTTACATTTCACTTATTTGCTTAGTGTCTGACTTCCTCCTATTAGACTGTAAGCTCCATAGGGACAGGGATTTCTGCCTGTTTGGGTCACTAACCTATCCCTAGAGCCTAGAACAGTGCCTGGCACACAGCGGATGCTCAACGGGCAGCGCTGACTGAGTGAATGAAGGAATACTCAGGGAACACTGGCTATGACTTGGTTGAGACCATCTCATGCTCTGAGCTGACTTAAGGAACATGCCTAGGGAGGCTCCTGGGCTCACTGGACTTTGAGTCCCAGGACGGTGGGACGGACCCTTTCAGCAGGAAAGCCAGGGCGTCTTTAAGGAGCAGCCCAGGAAGGAACCAGCTCCGTTTATGGAGTGCTTCTGGTGCAGGCACCATTCTAAGCACTCTACGGACGAACTCAAAATCCTCTCAACAACCCTGCGCCCCGCCTGCTTTACAGATGAGGACACTGACACCCGGAGAGGTGACGTGACTTGTTCCCCAGCTAAGCGAAGTGGCAAAGCCAGAACGAGAACCCAGGAGTGACTCCACTTAACCACTACCCTTTGCTGCCCCTCAAACAAACTAGAGGGGGAAAGAACAAACTTTTCAAGGTAATCCAGTCCGATGTCTTCATTTACAGATGGGGAAACTGAGGACACGGAATGGAAGCACCATGCCCAAACCAGGGAGCTGCTCAGGAGCACAGTGGGGACTGTACCTGGGCCTCCAGTTGCCGGGCTGGATCCCTCTTTCAAGCAGACAGCGGGCCCTGGGAGGACAGGGAAGGCGAGGAAGCCAACTCCACCAATCCAGGCGGGGAGGGCTCCTTGGCTGGCAGCCATGCCAGGCTGTGTGTGTGTTCCCGGCACAGCCCCCCCGGGGACTGGCTTCCCTTGCCAGCGTGAGCTGGCGGATCAGACGCCTGCCGCCATGGCTCCAGCCCAGACTCGAGGATTTCCAAGTGTCTGCCGATCGCAGCTCTCCTGCAGCCGCTCGGCAGGCAGGACAACCCCGGGCAGCCGTGCCAGCACTGATCCCCTGCCAGCCGCCACCGCTCGGATGGTGGTGCCTTCAAGAAAGAATGAGGCTAAATAAAGGAGAAAATATGCATCGCTCTAAAGAAAAATACTAGTAAATACAGTGACCATTTGGACCATGTAATGACTACTTACTATTTGATCCTTACCATGACCCTGATAGGTTGCTGTTACCACAATCCCCATTTAACAGATGTGGCAAGTGAAGTACAGAGCCGAGGTAACACTGCTTAAGTAATAATCATAACCATTGACAACACTACACATGCTGGCCACCATTTTGGTTGTGCAGTGTGTGCACCACTTTATTCTAGAGGGCGCCATTCACGTAGACTACACGTGACCAGCACCATCTAGAGTTGAGCAGTGTACAAACTGGCCAACTGTACGCCGTGGCCCAGACAGAGGTGACTCCTGAGGCAGGCAGCGCCAACCAGTGCTTTGTCTACGTCATTCCAAGATCTGCTCACCAAAGCAGAGTGCTGCAGGAAAGCAGCAGGGCCCTGGGTTCACACCAACCTTGGTTTGCATCCTGGATCTGCCACTTCATACTGATGTGAGGCCCCGGGGGAGTTCCTGAACCGCACCCTGTCTCACTCTCCTCATCTGCAAAATGGACAATAGTGCCTTCCCTGTGGGCGGCTATGAGGTTTCCATGAGCTGAGACACGTGACCTGTCCCCAACATAGCCGGCATTTGGGACACAGTAGCCACTATGATGAGTAAGGCCTGGAGTAGGGAGAGGGAGCCCCAATCAGCACCGCCCCAGCCAGGGGAGAGGCGGTGCCATCCATCAGGGCAGGCCATGGCAGTGAAAAAGCGCCTGCCTGGAACGGGTGTCAGGGCACCATTAATCAGCGCTCCCCGAACCGACAGAAAAACTGGGTATGCATCGCTCCTGGAAGCCAGAGGAAGTCCCCGGAGAGCCAAACCCAGCAAGTTGCTCACAAAATACTCCATCTTGTGGGTGCCATGTGAGATGCTGGGGTTGCTTTCAAAGGCATCCTGAGCAGATCCGTCTCTGTTACGCATGTTACAGAGACAGGACACAGTGGCAGGGACGGCCCAGCTGCCACACTGTGTGCCTTGGGCAGAGACCACGTCTTGGTGGGGCCAGTTCCCCGAACTACACTTGTTAGTGGCCTCTCCCCCCTACACAAGAGAATATGGGAAGATTTCCCTGTGGAAACAAGTTCTTTCCAGCAGATGGGACATGGATCATCAGGATAAAATCTGGTTGCCACCGACTCTGTATGCTGCGTAAATTTCAGAGACTTCCAGCCATTCCATTGGTCTCCTTTTGTTTATGTCATTTACATATGGTTTGGGTAGGCAGCCAGGAAAGGAGGGTCCCACGCTGGCATCCTCAGAGTTCCTAGTAAACATGTGGCCCTTTGGAGAGGTGCGTTCATTGCCTGAAGTCTCCTCTGCCCTCTGGGATCTGCGACTTCCAGCCAGGCCTGACCACACAACGTTCCCTGACCATGTAGTCTGCGTCCCCGGAGAGCTGTATTTTTCTTTTAATCAAGATTGTCGTGTTGGTGGAAGGCTTCTCAAGGATGAGGTGAGTAACGTGTAGTCGTGTACTGTCTGTGAACATTTTGCAGACATGATCTCATTTTAGCCTCCCTCCAGCCATAGGAGGTGTGTTACAAAGTATCTGTGGGCCCACTTGAGGGGAGAGCAAGTTGAGGCTCACAGGAGTGGGGAAGAGACCCCCTGGGCAGAGGCAGCGGTTAGGGAGGTGGTGCCACCCACCCCGCAAGCTTCTGGAAATAGAGCCTGGTGAAACAACGCACTACATTCCTGGCCTGCGTCAGGCCGGGTGAGGAAGAGATGGTACCATATCCCAAGGGCCTTCATCACCTCACTGTAGCCTCGCGACAACCCTAGGAGAAAGCAGAGGCTCAGGGAGGCTGAGACCCAGCCTATCAGGCAGTCAAGCTGGGATTTGAATCTGGGCCTGCCTTCCTCCCCGGCCACGCTTTGCCACGTGGGAGGCGCTATAGTCAAGAGCGTGCGCTCCAGGGCCAGGCTGTCTGGGTTCACATTCCAGCTCTGCCACGCAAAGTTGTGTGGCTTCCAGTAAGGGACCTCTCTAAGCCTCAGTTTTCCCATCTGTAAAATAGGGATAGTACTGCTAATAAGAGTGCCCACCTCCTGGTGTTGCTACAGGACTGAATAAAGCATATCAAGTGACTAGCACACAGTAAAGACCCAGCCAATGGCGGCTGTTACTGTAATTACCTTTCTACGCCCATCCCCATCAAGACCAGCTGAGGAATCAAGACAGGACTAGCCCAACGGGCAGGGAGGCTTTGGGCAGCGGCTCTGGGAGGGCAGAGACAGGGAAGTGACGCAGGAGGTGGCAGCAAGAATCCCCGAACCGCTGCCACCCACTGCGCAAGGAGGAGAGGGCGAGGGTGAAAAGGCTCTGCACACAGGACTTCAAAAAGAAAGATTCCTTTTATTCCTTACGATTTTATTTAGCTTATTATGTTATTCCTTTATGTATAAAGTAGTGATCCTCAGAATCTGGGGTCAGGAATTTCTCCCCCACATGGAGACTAACATCTAACATCAGGGGCCGAATTTGTGTTATGTCAAAATGACAGAAGCAACCACGGATAATCATCACCATCATTTTGGAGTCTTTTGAAAGGACATTTTAACACCAGGGCATCAGCTCAAGATCAATCACCAGCCTTTAAACTTAATACATTTTGCATCACAGGAGAACTCACTACTGTGCCGTTATTTCTGTCTCCTTCTGACACAGACTGTCGAAAACTTGGGCAGGGACTGGCCCCCTGCGATTGGGTGTTAGTGGTATTGAATACCCCCGTCCGCCACTTGGGAATGCTGATGGCGGAGTGCTAATGTAATCACCCAAGCGGAGAGCCAGCTGGAAAGGTTGGAGTCTGACATCCCGAAAAGACAGACAGCTAAATAAGTCATACGGCTTGCAGACAGGCCGGCTGCTGGGGTTATGTAATCACCTCCCCTTGGCTCCCTTTCGGTTGGTCTATTTCTTGGTTTGGCCTTTTTGTGCTTTTGCTTTCTGAGGCTGAGCCTCTACAATAGGCAGAGAAAATGTTGGACATGAAAAGGAACCCATCTGGGTACAGACAGCCACCTCATTTGTCTCCAGGCCCAGAACCAAACCCCAGGTTTCCACGGGAGCCAGGATGCAGCCACGAGAGAGAAGTCTCGGCATTTCGTGGTCCTGCATGTGAATGTGGGCATGGTCGCCAGCCTGGCACACGTGGGCAGCAGGAGGCAGGGGACAGCCCTTCCCAGATGTCCGGTCACTCCTTGACAAACTCAGTTAACGCATTTTAATTTGACCAGGGCCTTTTGAAACCAGGCTGCTGAGGGAGCCAGGAGGTAATCAATTCTCTGCCAATCCATTTTCCTCTAGGCACCGGATCTACATGTAGGAACCAGCAAAAGGAGATTAGCTTGAGCATATCTCAGCAGGAAACTGAGTAAAGGTCACTCCACTCCAGGTAACACTCTTGCAGGGGTGTTATGTCTCTCTTTGTGAGCTCTGGGCGTCCCTAAATAACCAATAACAATGGTAGCAACTGACCACTTACCACGTCCCAGCCCTGATGCTTTGAACACTTCATCTCACTGAAGGCTCACTGAATGGTAGGAAGCAGATCCCGTTACAATTCCCATTTTAGGAGACTTAGGCTCAAAAGGTGAAGTTCAGGGGAATGGTCACACACGTGCAAATGGACACAGACCAGCTCAGCAGATATTGACAAGAACAGAGAGAAATAATGACTCAGCATTTGCCAAACTCACCTGCATATAAGGGTTACTTGTAGTACTTGTTAAAAACACTGACTCCTGGGCCCCAGTCCAGACCTACTCAACCAGAAATTCCAGGGGAAAGGCCTGGCAATCTGCATAGTGTCCCCAGGCTATCTTATCATGGGCCCGTTTGAGTGTTTACCACATTGTAAAGCATTTGGAACAGAGCTGGACACAGAGTGGTAGCTGCTATAATGTTAGTGATCATAGTTATTATTTGTTGGTCATGCCTGCAATGTCGGGGGACAGGAGCCTTGAGTCTTCTGTTTCCTTGGGGTCTCCCTGTCACCTGAGCGAGCTCCTCTTCCAGCCATCATGTGAGCCCAGTGTTCAAAGACAGAGGCAGAGCCAAGTTCAAACAACAGGGGGAATGGGTTTGGGGGGCGGGGTGCACTGGCCCTGCTGGGGGAGATTCTTGGGGTTCTATTTCCACACTGCTGTGCTGATGTCCTTTGTTCATGGTCTTAGCAACCGACACGCCACTGTGTTACTTAAATATCTTCAGAAAGGAGTCACTCCTGGAGAAGGTGCCCAGTGGGCACTGTTGCATCCTTCTTTTCCAGCCAGCCGGTTCTGTTCAGAGATAACTGGTTTTCACGTGCATCCCCTAAACACACAACAAGCCACCTACTTCATCTGGTGCTCAACCAAACAAAGGGCGATGGGCTCCAATGCTGGAGAAAAACTAGCTGTGCTGGACCTGTTTTGAGCATGTACGTCTGTACATTACACCTTAAAGGCGATGTAAGGGATTTTTCTTAGGGTAATTTTGACTGTCACTTGATGCAGTGGTGTTAGACATCACCCCCCCCAGGCCCACCCCATGCAAGACATGACGTGAGTGTAGCGTGTCTAGGATCATGCAGGACTCAACCCAGGCTGTGGTCTCCAGAGTACAGCACTCTTAACGTTTTACTGATTGCACTGATTCCTAGAAGGTATTCATAAGCCCAGCTGTACTTTGCAAACTGCACATAGCAATTTACTCCATGAGCTCCCTGTTAAACAAGACCTGTGTGGCGTGTAAGATGTAAACAATCATCTAATTTCCCTCCCCAGCCCCCAGCCCCAATCTAGTGGTCTCCCAAGCTGCTGTTTCATGCACTGGATTTTAAAGTGGGGTTGAAGAGCATGAGGACCATGAGCCGATGCAGTGCCCTGGCATTCAGGAACCACAGTGGGAAATGGAGGGACATTCTGACTGCCCTGGAGCACATGCAAATACCACACAAAGGGGACGGCAACAGGAAATGCAGCTTCTCCTAGTGGTGCTGGCAACCTGCACGCGTGCTCCCCAGGCCTCCTCTTTGAGTTGGAACATGCCCGCTTGGCCTGCCAATGAGCTCCGAGACTTTCAATTTTTCTCCAGGAACCAACTTGTGCTGTTGCGTGTCTGTGTTATCTAATCTCTGTGGGGACAGGCCCACGGCCATGGTTAAATTGCTTCTGAAAAATGACTCCATTGCAGTAAGGACAGGCATGCATAAACACCAGGCTCCAGGAAACAGACCTGGGCCCCGCCTCCCGGACTGGGGTGGCATCTGTCACTGCTCGGTGGATCGGGCCGTCTTCTCCCTGTGGGCGCACACCTCAGCCCCAGCCCAATGCCACGGCAGACAGTCTGCACAGGCTGCATAATGAAAAGTTCTGTAATTCACACGGAACCTAAGAAAGCAACAAAAGAGAGCAAAGCCATAAGAGGCCAGCTAAATACCCTCGCTGTGTATACCCACAGCATCCCGGGCTGTTTACAGCGTAGCCCGTGATTATGATTAAGCAATTATATCCATCGAGATAAAGAGAAGAAAACAATGAGCCTAGAAGAAGACCCACATTACACAGTAATTTATATTTATGTCAGTTTAGTAGAGAACAGAGGTGGCATTGCAAAGCAGTGTGGGGACGATGCACTGTTCAAACCAAGGGGTTGGGACAAATGACTTTCCTTCGAGGAAAAAAAACCGAGAGCGGGCTCCTGTCTCACACTACACAAAGAAAGAAGTTCCAAATGGACGGACGACCCAAACATGAACCTGAAACACAAACTTCAACATTATTAGAAGAAAATATAGGAGAGTATCTTTATAGTCTTCAGCCTTAATCACGGCAAAATCATAAAAGAAAAGATCCATTTGACCACAACGAAATGTAAAACTTCTCTATGACAAAAATCCTAAAGATCAAAGCTCAGTGAAAGGCAATACACCAGGAAAAGGCATTTGCAACATACATAACAGATAAAGAATCAGTCTCCGAAATATATCAAGAACTCTCACCTAAAAACAAGAGACAAGCAATCCAATAATGGGTAAAGAATTTGAGCAAGTATTTTACTGAATTGGAGACCCAGAGATTCAGAAAACATGGAGTAATGTTCACCTTACTCATGATCAGAGATAACATAAATGAAAACAAGTCTGAGCTACCATTCCACACCCAATCTGCGTAGCAAAAGTTAAAATGTCTAATAATACCAAGCATTGGTGAGAATGCGGAGAAACACGAACTCTCAGGTGTTGCTGGAAATTGGCGCACACACTTTGGAAAACCAGGCAGGCTGCAACGTGCACGCCCGGTGAGTCAGCAGTTCTACTTCTAGGAATGCCCCCCACTGGAGCCCGCAGAGAGGCACACAGGACACATCGCTGCAGCCTCGCCTCCAAGGCTGGGGATAGATAAAAGAGTGTGTAGCAATCAAAACGATGACCCAACTCAATCTTTTAACATAGATGACATCAGAAAAGTAATACTGGGGGAAAAAACTGAGTTGCAGAATATCACCCACAGTTTGATGTTCTATATGTAAATGAAACACACAAAAAGATCATCTATGATTTATGAACACACAGAGAGAGTAAAATATAAAGACTGATCGGAAGACTGTGTCCCAAATTCAAGATAAAGGCTGCCTCGAGGGAAGGAGGAAGGACCGGGTGGGTGGCTAGAATCCGGAAGAGGGATTTCAGCTTCAGTTAAAATGTTTTACTTCTTTTATGTGAGAAAATCATGCAAATAAGAGAAATTATCAACCTCTGTTCATTCTGGTGGGTGGTTTTATATTCCCTGCATCTTTAATTATTGAAAAGAGCATTAATCCCAAAGCAAATAAAATTAAAATATATCATGTGAAAAAATCATCTTTTGTCACTGTTTATTTCAGGTCCATCTCCCTGCCAAGGGTGGGGCTTGGGTCTACCTTGTCTTTTGCTACAAATGCAGAGTTCAGCAAAGGCTGCTGGATGAAGAGACCCTTTTAATGCACTGCCTCATTCAGCTGTCACAACGCCAGGAAGCGTCCCCATTGTATAGATAAGAAAACTGAGGTTTGGCAAGCATAAACCGCTTGCCAAAGCTTGCAAGGCTAGCAGTGTTTGAAGTTGGAGTAGAGGACATTCAAAGACCAGGGTAGGGGACATTCAAAGCAAACAGGGAAGGAGGTGGGGGCAGAGCCTGTGAGCGGCAGGCATTGTTCGAAATGCTTCATACGCATTAACTTATTTAAACAGCACAGCCACCCTATGAGAAAGGTATTATCATTGACTTGCAGAGGCCAATGAGGAGAGGCAGAGGACGGTTGAGTCGCATTGTAAAGGGCCTGAAATACAAGAGCTGGGCAAGGTGCACTCTCAATTTCCGGTGGGCCCCACACATGGCTGAGGACGTCCCGGGCTTAGGCCAGGGTGATGCCGGGAGGAGGACCTGCAGGAGTCAGGACTAACGGGAAACACGCATTTGCCCCAGCCGGTGTGCGCCTTCACGGCTCCCTCCCCACTGTGGTGACGGAGCCTGGTCCCATCCTCTCCAGCATCCTTCCAGGCCCAGCCTCCTGGTGCACATCACCCCGTGCTCTGAGTGTCTCTGGTCACCACCCCTTTGCCCTGCAGTGCGGACACATCGCCTTCTGCCAATTACTTATCCTCTCTGTGCCTCAGGGCTCCTTCCTGTGCAAAAATGGGAACTTGGGGGGTGGGCAGAGGGCGGGACAGGGGAGGCAGCTGGGAGTGGGCAGGTCTAGACAGAGGGAGGAGACCAGGGCTGGCCCCTGCTGGGGGTGGGCAGCACACCGCAGCACCTGGGGAGCATGGCCAACTTGGGAGGCTGTGGACATACACGGACAGGCCGTCTGATTGGGTGGGTGGCAGCATCCCTCTGAGCAGGGGTTGCATGCGATTAGGAAAATACTTGGATGTGGTTGGTACAGATGGTCCTCCTTGAACAGTGCACAGAGTAGGTGCTCAATAAACATGTTTAACAACAGTTTGGAGCTGCTGGTTATGGGGAATGGGGGGCGGGTATATGAAGAGTGTGTCAAGATCACAGGCAAATTGCCTAGACCCCTAGACAGTGTCAGCAGGGCACCTAAATACCAAACCAGGAAACAGGCAGAAACCCTGGCATAAGTGGGGCAGAGAATGAAGCTCAGTACACATGCATGTGGGTGTTGGGGTTCTAATTAGGTGAGGACAACAGGGGCACTTCCAGATGCCACCTGCTGATGCGGGTGGGGGCACACTGCACACACTCTGGCTACCTTGGTCAGAGGCTAGACTGGACCAGGCATGCAAGTGGGTCGTGCTCAGAGCTCCACGGAGAGGCCAGAAGAGAAAGAGTAAAACACAAAGGAAAGAAGAAGGACCCCGACAAAACCCAGGACCTCTGCACAGTGCGGCCCCCAGGGCTGACTGCAGGGCTGCAGCTGGCTCCACTGGGAGTCACAGGCCACCCCGAGGGAAGCCCCTGGTCTGCCTCTATTCGGGGGAATAATAATGTTACTCTTGACGGTGATAATCACAATGATGACAATGACAACAGCTACCCCTTACTGAGGACTTGCTCTATACCATTGCTCTAAATGCTCTGCAGGCATTAACTTATTTAAACAGCACAACAGCCCTATGTGGAAAATATTATTATCTCGCAGAGGAAGAAACTGAGGCACAAAGAGGTTAAATAACACAGCTGGTAGCAGTTAGAGTTGGCATACGAACCCGTATAATTTGGCTCTAAAGCCCATACTCCTAACAGTCAGGCTATTAAAAAAAAAAAACAAACCAGCTCACATTTGAACAGCACTGTAGTTCTACAAAAGCCTGTCTGCATTCATTCCTCATTTGAGCCTCCAGTGGTCTCAATGCAGCGATGCTGTAACACCACTGCCCAGGCGGCTGGGATCAGAAAGGACAGAGATTGCGGTGCCAGGAGGCAGTACTAAGCTAAAGGGATGCAAACTTTCCTAACGGAAATGCTGCGTCTTTATAATTCTTGGTTTGACCCTGGAACTCTTTTTGCCTGTTATTCTGTGACCCTGGGTAAGTTGATTATCCTCTCTAAGCCTCAGTTTCCCTCTCTGAAAAATGGGCCAACAAGGGCAACCTCCAAGAACTCCTGGAAGAATTTTGTGAGATGATGTATACACATTGTCTGGAGAAACCTCAGTTTGGGGGTGACTGGTGAGGCTTCAAGAAGGATCAGCGTGGATGTTCATTGATTGAACAATGGTTAAAGTACTCTGGCTTTGGAGTCAAGTGGTCCTGAGTGGGAATCCAGGTCCTGCTTTCTGTCAATCTTAAGTTAATTTACCTCTCTGTGCCTTGGTTTTATCATTCATTCAAAAAACATTTACTGAGAACCTGCTATGACCCAAGCACCGTGACAGGTGTGTTTCTGTAAAATGGGGTGGACTGTGGTGAGGCTTAAATGACATCACCTCTGTGGAGGGCATCACATGGTGCCGGGCCATGCTCAGTGCTGTTGGGTCACTGCTGCAAGTGCTAGAGCTCAGGCCCCTGTCGGTTACCAGGGGCTCTCTGTCTCGTGGCTGCTACACTGTGCAGGGAATTGAAGGGCTTTGGCTGCCTGTGGATTTGCATTTCTCCGGCTCTTCCTGGCACCCGGCACCCTGCACCCCACCCCAAAGAGCCTCTGCCTGAAACATGAAATGAGACCCAGAGATCACATTCCCTGCCCAGCTCAGCCTTCCTACTAGAAAGCGCAGAGCAATTCTTCCTGTGACCTCATTAGAAAACCACAAAAGATTTATTTTTAAGACGAGAGGTGATGATTGCAGTTTGCAGAGCAGAGCTTCCATCCCCACCGTCCCATCACCCCCAGGGCTCCTGAAGGAAGCATTTCCTGAGTCACCTGCGCACAAATCACCAGCTTCTTCAGTGGCGGCTACGGAAGCACCGGCAGAGGCCCTGGGCTGGGCATGGCCTGCACACCTGCCTCCCTTCACCTTGCCAGCGGTGGCTCCTGTTCTGAGACCTGCAAGAGGCAGCCGGCAACTCCCCGGCCATGGTCTCCCTCAGCCTCTGGCGTGTGTCCTCCGGTCCCCTCTGTAAGGGGGACCTCCACAGGGCAGCAGAACTTCCCCAAGTCAGAGAAACTCTTTCTAATACGCTCAGGAAGGATTTACCCCTTCTCTATGAATACAACCTACCCTTTTCACTCCACTTTTGTGAATGTGTATTAAATGCCAACTGTGTGCCCAACACTGGGCTTGGTTCATCAATGGATGTGGTTCCTGCCCGCGTGGAGCTTAGAGGCTTGTAGCAGAGACTGGCATTATTTGCAAATTTAGATGGTCACTATGGAAACAGAGTCCTATGGAAGAGAAGAACAGAGATGGAGTTTGGTCAAGGAGGGTAGCTCTGAGACAGTGAGGTTGACAGCGAGAGTTAGGCTGTCAAAGAGTCGGGAGAAAAGAGGGTCCCACTCAGGAATAAGAATGAACAAAGGCTCCGTGGGAGGAAAGAGCTTGGCCCATACCCAGAATGGAGCGGCCCCTGTGGCCAGGGAAGAGAGAATGCGGGCAGAGCCAAGAGAGATAAGGCAGGAGACAGACCGCACAGCGCCTGTGGGCCACGGTGAGGGGTCTGGGTTCTAACCACCTCCCTCAAACGGCCCAGGTCAGATCCTCAGGAATGGCTGGGAGAAGGTTCCTACAAAGGAAGGAGAGAAAATGCCAATGCACTGGGCTCTACTTCCAGGCTCTGAGAGCAGGGAGGTCCAAAGAAGCTAACCCACGTAGGGACCCCTGCCTCCCATAAGCCCAGGAAGGCAGAGATGCATAACTGTCATGGCTGGCATTTATTAATCACTTACTGTGTGCTATGTATAGTGCTGGACAGCATCCATTCACTCACAACCAGCCCATGGGGTTGCTACTGCCAGTCCCTTTTGCAGGTGACAAAACCAGAGCTCAGAGAAGCTGAGTAACTTGCCTAGAATCACACAGCTAACAAGGGGCAGAACCCAGACATGAAGTTAGAACATCCAGTTCCAGAAGCCAAGTACCCTTTGTTGGTCACAAGTGCTTCTTAGAAACTGTCAAATACTATGGAAACTCTCCCTAATAAAATGCACATGTGGGTGCGTGCGCGCACACACACACACACACACACACATCACACACAGTCTCAGGAGCCTCAGAGGCCTCTATGAAGCAGATCCCTAGACCCTGTGCTAAGAACCCCTGGACAAGAGCCACCACCAACACGCACTTCGAAGTTCATGAGATTTAAAGTCAAGACTTTCTGCAATTTGAACCCTCAACTCAGGTTATTTTATCTTCATATGAAAGAAGGAGGCAGGGCTTGGACAGAGAAGACCTAGGTTAGGGGTGGGGTCCAAATGGGTGACTTGGGCAAGTTATTTGGCCTGTCTAAGTCTTGGAGGCTCCACCTGTAGAGATGGGACGACAATGCCTCTACTAGGGACAGAAGGTGAGGAGGACCTAGAATGATAAACTGCCACGGTGGCATTTATGTGGTATCATTGCTATGCCCATCCCCTCTACAAGCACACTGTGTTTTGGCCAAAGTGGTTTGCCCACTCTCTCCCCCAAAGACCCCCCCACCATCAGCCTCCCTTACAAGATGTGGTAAAGCTTGATGACCATGACACCAACTGTGGTGCCAGAATGCACACAATTGCGATCTCAATCCAATTCTATGACATTACAAGCTGTGTGAACTTGGATAAGTTGCCTAACCTCTCTGTGCCCCAGTTTCCTCATCTGTAAAGTGGCAATAATGATGGCACCCAGCTCACTGGCTTGCTTGAGGGTTAAATGAATTAACTCACATAAAGTGTTTATACCTCTGTGAAGCACATGGTATGTTTTATGTAAGTTCAACTGTTACCATCCCAGAACTCTTAGACCTTTCTCCAACTCCAAATCTCTTTTTCAGTCCCACTTCCTCTGAGAAGCAGTCTCCAAGGTCGTCAGTCCGTGGCCTCCCCCTCCATCCTCAGAAGAACCATGTCGGCACTAACCAGTATGGTTTTACCTTTTCCTGTTGACCTGTCTTATGCCTGCAACTAAGCTCTCTAAGGGCAAAAACCAGAACCGGTACCACCTCTTTCCTCCCCCTAGGACCTGGGAAATCCTAATACGTCAGCGAGTATTTGCTGACTTGTCTAACAAGGTTTGACGGAAAGTTGGGGGTGCTGGAGAGGGAACAGCATAGGCTTTGCAGTCGGGCTGCCTTTAGTAAGAATCCAGGATCTCCCACTCAAGGCTGGGTGGCCTTGGGTAAGTTATTTGGCCTCTGAGGTGGTTTTCTTGTCCACAAAAGGAAGATAATAATATCTATCTCCCAGGGTTGGTGGGAGCGTTAAATAAGATATTCCATAGGTAAACCACACAGTAGGTACTTTTAAAACTCCTCATAGGTTCATTGCCCTGAGCTGTGTGGAAGGAGAAGTCTCACTGTGGTAGCTGGACCACCCCTCTCAGTGCCAGGCCCTTGTTAATCTCCTCCCACACTGAATCTACACAGGAATTTGGCCAAAGAATAAGACTTGGCAGCTTCTGCTTTTGAGTTCTGGGAGCCCTGAATACCAGGTGAGAAGTCTAGTTATCATGCTGAAAATACCATGCAGACAGAGCACATGGAGAGACACAATGGAAAGGCTTTGGAAGAAGAAGTAGCCCTCTACCAGGGAAGGAGGACAGACAGACATCCCTCCCCACAAATATCCCAGCATCCCACCTGACCTCAGACTTGTAACCATATCCCACCAAGGTAACAGACTTGTCAGTGATCCGTCCTAGATGTCCCAGTTGAACAGAGCCCCCAGCTGCCTGCAGCCTCAGCTGACATCATTGGAGCAGAAGAACCACCCAGCTGAGCTCAGCCTATACCCAGAATTCGGAGGGATAAGATGGTTGTTGTTTTAAGTCACTATGTTTGGGGTGGTTTGTTCTGCAGCAACTAGTAACCAAAAGAGTAACTCTGGATAAGAGTGTTGTAGGAGGCTTAACCCAGAAGTTTGAGTTGCCATGCTGGTTTCAAAATCTTCGATTTAAACAGGTTCTCACTGGGGGGCAGAATACCACTCTGGGGAAGTGTGTCAGATTGCCTGGCCCTGTCATTTATAAGCTGTGTGATCCTTGGGGAGTATTCCTGCTAATACTTAGGTTTTCTTATCTGTAAAATGGGATGATAGGATTGTTCCTAGCTTAAATGAGATAAGGGATGCAGAAGACCTAGTAATAAGCATTAAAGGCTTTTAGCTATTATGGGGGAGAGACTAGAAGAGGTAAGTGGCTATAGCCTGAGTAATGCAGCTTCTTCAAGGAGTTTTTGTTTAATTTTTAAAAATTTGTCAAATACTGCTGCAAATTTGTTGAGGTGATTCCTGTAGCCTCTGGCTCTATTTTCCAACCCCAAGTATTAAAAATAAGCTTGTGGTCTTTGAAGTACAGAGGTGCAGTCCCAATGACCACAGGTTAACACCCACCTATAGCTCATATCCATTTCTTGAAAAAGGAAATTTAAAAAGTTGAACTCTGATTTTTAATGTTGATTTACTCTAAAATAGAAAAATGTAAACACAATGCTTTTCCTCCAAGGAATACAGAACATGAAATCCGAGCAAACCCATTTGATCTTTGTTAAATTATTGTATCTATAGAAGAATTAAAGAGGAAAGCTTGGCCCTTAACAACCATCACCATCATCATGAGCACATTCACCATTTGTTTCTTAGCACCTACTATGCGCTGGTACCATGCAAACACTTGACCTGTATTAGCAGAGCCCTGGAGCAACTCAGAATATGAAGGTCAGCGAGACAAGGAACCCCCAACAGAGGAGCCCCGCTGGTGCTGCACAGATGCCACTCACCAGTCCCCTGCACGGGCCTTCAAGGGCTCAGGGACAGCTGAGGCAGGCCTCCAGCAGGAGGGGAGGAGGAAGAGAGAGGAGAGAGGAAGAAAGTGTAGGAGGAGAAAGGGAAGGAGGAGGAAAAGGAAGATGAACGGGAGGAGAAGAAATGGGGGAGGCAGAAGAGAAGGAAATATGAGGAGGGAGGAGGAGGAAGGGTAGGGAGGACTCCTCAAACTATCTGGTAGAATAAAGACCAGACTTATGAAAAGGTAACAGAGCTCCCATCCAAGATACGTATTTCTATCAGTGCTAAACTTAAATGAACTGCACAAGTCAGAAACTTCCAAGTCCTAGATGGGAGGGGCAGGTGTCGTGGGTTGTTTGGAGGAAAGAGTCATGACTGTGGCCTGGTGGTCTAGGAAGGTTGCAGGAGGAGATGCACTTAACCCTGCACACTGCCCGGCACCCAGCAGGGGCTTCAAGATACTGTCGAACAAATGAATGAATGTACTCAAGCATAAGACACCTACCCTGCCTGTCCCCCTTCTTTGCAGCACCTGGAACGCTTGTTACCATATCATTATTGCATCTGGTGATTTGTTTGCCATCTGTCTTCCCCACTGAACAGTCACCTACAAGCTGGCAAGGACACTGCCCAGATTGCTACCACTCAGTCCTCAGCACCTAGCCTGGCACTCAACACAGAGTAGCTCCTCCACAAATAAATACTCACTGGCTTAGGGACAGACTGATCAAGGACAGAGACTGCCTCGTATCAGAGGGGCAGGAGAGACCTGCTTGCGGGAGCAGGCTCAGGGGGTGTGACTCTTAAAGCGGGTTGACAACACAGCTGCCTGTCTCAGCCACACCCTCCCCTTGCAAGCGTGCGCACACGCACACTCTTTCCGTCTGCTTCGACTTCTCAGCCTCCCACCTGGGAAGCCCAGGCCGCTGTGACATACCAAGGATGTCACCATGACACAACGCAATTAGAAAGCTGCAGTAAAAGGACATAGCAGGGAACAGCTGAGCGAGACCCACCTGCCAGAGGCTCTAGAACGCCTACCCGGGGCTGCTCTTATTATAACCCAGGCCGAGGCGATGATCAGTCAGTATCGTTGGCTCACCAGGCACAGGCCAACCCAGGACAGAGCCCGGCTAGTCCTCTTTTAGGCCCTGGAAAAGTCACCCAAATCCCTGAAGATCCTGAGATGCATCCCCCAGGCCAACGTTATTATCGCATTGGTGATAACACACCTCCCTTCTGTCTCCTGCTTTACTTTCATAGAGGGCCCTTTTCTTTGTAATTTCATTTGAACAATCACTCTGCAATAAAATTGTGTTGATGGGCATCCACTCTACGCCAAGCTCTGTGCTGAGGAGACAGCTGCAGACAAGACAGCAGGTGCCTGCCCGCGTTGGGGAAGATAAGCACGGTTACTGGTCAATCCCACAAACATCACTGACAACTGACCGAAGGCAAAGGGACAGAACAGAGCCCTCTGTAGTTAAGGGCATGGATAACGGGGAACTAACCCGGTTAGTCAAGTGCAATGATTGGCTGAGACCCGAAGGAGGAATGGAGTCAGCTGGGTGAAAGGGAAAGGGCTGGGGAAGAGAATTCCAGCAACGGGAAGAGCCTGTGCAAAGGCCCTGAGGCAGGAGAGAGCAATCCTGTGAGCCGGGGAGAAAGTAAGCATGGCAAAGCCTCATTTTTTACAGATGAGGAACTAAAAGCCAGAGAACACCTGGTCAAGGTCACATACCAGGACCAGGACCAGAAGTCAGACTTCTCACTCTAACCCTGGTCTCGTGAAACTCCACAGAGTCCTCACACCCCCCAAGGCCCCCCTTCCCAGGCCTGCTGTGGCCCTGGCTCAGGCCAGGCTGGGCATGTCAGTGAGGAGGGCAGGAGGGCGGGGGCAGGGCTGCCTCCCCAGGGCCTCCAGGCCAGCACAGAGCAAGAAATGCCAGAGAACGCCCCTTCTCCCACGATTGCCCAACCTGAGCCGGGGCTTGCGGAGGGTGCACGTAGCCGTTGGGCCCCGTGAGCTGTCATGCTGGCAGCACTGCTCTGACTGGCACCTCTGGGGGGCCTGGGCAAGGACTTAGGCAGAGGCTTTCCAAGGAACACCTCAGCCCTGCCGGGCAGAGCACTGCTGAGTCAGCGGGTGCCATACCTCGGGCTTCTCAGAACCCCACCCCAGCCGGCAGGAAGGAAGGACAGGCTCCCCAACCCTGACGATGACAATTAAGCCAGCCTGCCATTCAGTTATGTTCAAATAATTAATATTTGTCATGTACTGAGAGACTCACCAGGCACCGCTCCAAGCAGGGATGCAAAGATGCGTAAGTCATCAGAGCGTTCTTGTCCCGGGGAGGCTCTGGTCCCTACCCCAACACTCTGCTTTATTTCCACCGCTGTACTCATCGCTCCGGAGTCTACTCCATGTGACGACTTGTCTCCTGTCTGTCCAGCCCACAGAAGGCAGACTCCACGAGGACAGAGCCCGTCCTTGTCACCTCCTCCCGGCTACATCCCCAGCACCTGGCACTTCCTCGATATATAACTGTGCAATGAGTGAACAATAAAACGAACGAATGAATGAATGAATGAATGACTGCCTCCAAGGAAGGAGGAAGACAGGCCAGGCTTATTCCCACCCCACCCCACCCCACCCCACCCCCGTTAGTGGGCATCAGAGCCTCCACCCAGTCCAGGGAGAGCCGAGGCCCCCGTGGCGCGGGAGAAGAGGAGCAGGCAGCGGGCACAGCGCGGGGGCGCAGGGGCTGCGGAAGAGAGAAAGTCCGAGCTTCGTCCCCGTTTCTGGTAGTGACCTCTGATTCCACAGTGACACCACGGTGATTAAAAAGAAGTTGTCAGAGTCAGCGCCGCCTCCTTGCAAGCTCCACCTGCAGTCTCAAGGCACCGTGTTCCCAGCCACCAGGTCTCTTCCCAGGAACTGCTCAGCCTAAGGGAGGCCTCGCCCAAGGTCACGCTCCCTCCTGGGGCAGCTGTATCCAATGACTAGACAAAGGCTTGGCCCCTCTGTCTGAATTGGGGACAACTCTGCAGGGCTATTCCCACTTCAGAGCTCCCTGCAGGACCGGCTGAGGCCTACGCCATGAGTGCACCGCAGCTCAACTTCGCCCTCTGTCGGGTTCTGCACCCCTGAGTTGACCCCAGGTGCACCCCCCAATAACACTGCTGCAGGCACTTCTTACTGTCTTTCTTCCAGGAAACCCCACCTGAGACACCTCCCAAGATGCACTTTGGAAACCAAGGAAGCCCAACTAGGATCTCCATCCGGGGCCAGTGCCACTGGCGCCCAGTCAACCTGTCTTTCCCTCCACTGGGACTTGAGGAAGCTTTCTGTTCCTCATCAGAAATGCTCACGTGCTGGTTAAGGATGCTGTTGGCTCTTGCAGGCTGCCGGAGTTGAGTTGGAATGCAGCTTCACTCCTCCCAGCTATATAACCCTGAGCAAGTCCTTTCTGTTTCCTCATTTGTTTTATTGTTTTGTGGGGTTTTCTTGTTTGTTTGTTTTTTTTGTATTTGAGTCAGGGTCTCGCTATATTGCCCAGGTTGCACTCCAACTCCTGGGCTCAAGGGATCCTCCATGGCCTTCCAAGTACCTGGGATGACAGGCGTACCTGGCTTGTTTCCTCATGTGTAAAATGGGTTCCTGCCTCCTGGCCGTTGAGAATCACGCACCTCCATACATAGGGCGTCTTCAGAACATGACTAAGCACTCAGCAGACACCTCAGACAGGTTAGTTCTCAGCCACTGCCGTTTTTGCAAGGTGTACGCTTGTCTTCTCACTCCCGCAGGGACCACAGGTGTGCAGGTCTGTGGCCCAGCGTACCCAGCACACCTGGGCCCGGTGCTAATCACCGGGTGGCCGGCTAGATGCAGGCGCGCACAGCTGGATGCTTGCAGCCCTGCTCGGGTAGGCGCGCTCTCACTGTTCCACCTTACACAGCCCCTGGAAGCTTTCAGAGCGAAAGACCCTGAGCAGATGGAAGACACTGTTATTATCTGAACTGTCTGAAATTTGCTTATCACTAATGCAGATCACCTAGGGACACGCCATTTCCATAAATCAGCCAACCACAACAGGCCTGCCCAGGCGAAGCATAAAGATGACAACAATAATCATGTGTATTTATGCAGTGCCTTTGTTCTGCAAAGCTCCAAACAGTCGACAATGATTATCTCATTAATCCTGCAGCCATCTCTGAAAGGTAGGCAGAGAACAGGCGCCTCTCCCCTTGAGTAGGCAGGAAAATGACCCCGATAGCCACGGCGAACGCTTACGGACCACTTACTATGTGCTGGGCCCTACTTCAAGGGCTTTATAAATGTTAACTCACTTAGAACTCCGTGAGGTAGTTTCTATCATTATCCTCATTTTCCAGAGGAGAAAACCAGGCTCTAAAGAGGTTAAGGAAGTTGCCCAAGATCACCTGGCGGCAAGGAGTGGAAGCAGGATTCCATTCCAGGCAGCGTGTCTCGGCGACCTGCTGGCAGCAAAGAAAATGCCAAAGTCAGAGCTGGGGATGGAAGACACTGACATGGGGGTCCCATGTGCAGGGCGGATGGGCAAGGCCTATAGGCCCCGACTTCAGGAGTGCGTCTGCACCCCAGATGTGGCTCTCGCGTGCTGGCTGATCTTGCCCCCAAACCGAGAACCATGAAGCAAGCTGTTGCTGTCATTCGGAACTGAGCCTTCAGCGTGGGCCTTGGCACGGGGCTGGGGAGAGCACAGTGCACTGGAAGCGATGGAGGGTGAAGGGACGCAGAACGGGGACACAGGCAAGCCCATCTTCTTCTCCATCTCAGGGACCCCCTAACCCTGCCATGAGTCTGGGCAGCAGCTACGAGGACCTTTTAAAAAGGAGTCAAATCCCACCATATTCCAACGTAAAACCCTCTGGTGGTTTTCCACCTGAGCCCGTCGCTCCACAGACAAGCCCCATGTGACTGAGTCCTGGCCTCCCTCCCCCTCCCCTTTTACGCATCAAACTCATTGATTCTTTTGGGCCCCTGAACACACCCAATCGCATTCCAAGTAAGTCACCTCCTCCAGGAGGCCTTCCTGGGATGCCCAACCTAAGGGAGTCCCAGTCACCTCTGTACATCCCTGCTCTAATTCTCTTCTTAGTCCCATCACTGGCTGATTTGTTCTTGTTAATACATTTATTATTTTTATCCTCTAATTGGAATGTGAGCTCCATGCCAGCGTGTTTTATGTAGGATTTGGTCATGACTGTATCCCTAGCCTGGAGAACAGTAGGGGGCTCAGTAAATAGTTGGGATGAATTATAATAAATAACGCTCATAGAGCAGTTATTACATGCCAGGAGCCATCTCTGGGATTTACGTAAATGACTTGTTTAATCCTCCCAGTGCCCTCTTGAGGCTGGTACTATTATCATCCCCATTTTACAGATGAGAAAGCTGAGGCAGGAGAGGCACAATAACTTGCCAAAGTCACACAGCCAGCAAATGACAGAGCCAGGATGCAAACCCGGGTGGTCTGGCCTCTTAGTCCACGCTCCACACATCGCACTGCAGTTGAAATGGTTGTCCCTGCCCTGAGGACCAGCCCCAACTCCTTAAAACGATGTGGAAGCCTTTGAAGAGCAGATCTAATCTCCTTTCCAGCCTTACCTGTCGCCATTCCTCAACGTGCACATTAAGTCCCAGCCCTGCGGGAGACCCTGCCCTCTCTCGTCCCTGCCATTTGCCCCTGCTGCTCCCACTCAGAGCACTCCTCCTCCTTGCTCAACTCCCTTCTCACCCTCCAAGAGCCAGCTCAGGTGGCCCCTGCTCAGGCAGCCTCCGCAGACCCCTCAGGCCTTAGCCAGGTACCCTCTTGGCATCCCCAGATCACCCTGCCCGGCCCTAACCCTGTCCGTGGCCCGCCCTGGTGGCACGTGTCTATCCTGGTCTACAGGGGCTCCACACCTGTTCACCTGTTTCAGCAAACGCTGCGGCACGGCCGCTGTGTGCCCAGCCTGCGCTTCTAGGCACTGGGGAGACAGCAGTGGGCAAACCAAAGACTCCACCCAGGCAGAGCTGCCCTTCTGGGCAGGCAGACAGACGACGGACAAACAAACTTGCAATATAATGTCGGGGAGGACGATGAAGACAAAGGCAGAGTAGAGGAAAAGAGAGTAATGGGGTGGGGCTGTGGCGGAGAGAATGGTCAGGACGGCTGTGCATCCACTAAACCATGGTCTCCAGACTTCTCTGCTCACACACCCCTAACACTGCTATGTGTACCTCCCCGGTATAGATTATGTCTAATCTGTAATTAAATATGTAGTATGCTATTATGTACATACACACACACCACATATAACATAATATATAGAGTGTATATATAACACAGTATACTTCCGTACTACCATATTATATAGTTCATCACAAAATATACACAAAATATAAAAATACTGAAAGGATGAGAAAAAAATGAATAGGAAGAGATGTTCTGGAACATTCTTCTTGCCCCCTAGTGCACCATCCTGCACAGTTGTGCATGCACCCTGTTTTGGAGACTATTATGCCAGAATATCAGCTCGGCTCAGTGTTAAAAAGAAAAATGCAAAGAAACAAAGCCACTCCCTGATCCTACCTAATTACACACAGCAGGCACCTAAAAATAATGTATCTAATGACTCAGGCCGTGGGGTTTGGTGGATGCTAGGTAAGCCAGTCTCAGACAGGTCACTTCCCAGTTCTGGGTCTCAGTTTCCCCATCTGTAAACACAGGGTGTGATCTAAACCCCCAAGGGCCTCTTTGAGTCTACACAGGCACAAAAATCTAGGTTCAAGTTCACTCATCCTGGACCCCGCCACTGTTCCCTGACCAAGAAGGGACCAACTCAGTCATGTTGGGACGTGCAGCCAAGTTCTGGTGTGGGCAGGGCTTTCATTTGCTGGCCTTTTATTGATTTTTACAGGTTTACCCAGAAGGAAAAAAATGCAAACAAAGAAACAAAGGCACTCCATCCCTAATCCCAGCATATTATGCAGAGATTCAGGAGAGTAATGAAAACCATAAAGCATTCTCTGAAATAAGAGCTCCCAATCTTCCATAATCTTTGGTGATAAAATGCAAAACAGCAGGCCGGTGACACCCATTCATAAATACCAGGTCTGTTTACCAGCGCTCAGTTCAGAACTCATTTGCCAAGCGCTGAGAACCTGCTCTGTCGTGCTGCACCTGGTAGTTCAGGGCAGGTCCTTTAAGGGTCACAGATGAATCACAGCATCGCACCTCGCGGGGCTGCAAGGGGCCTGAGAATGCTGTGCCCACCGTAAGGTGGATAGGCGGCTGTAGGTGGCTGCAGGCTGCCTCCCTTCTGGACTGCAGCCAGACACAGCACCGCGAGGCGTGAGGGTCAGTGTGAGTAATCCCGCCGGTCAGAGAATCACCCTGTTTCAGGGTCATGGAGCAAGGCAGGAAGCGAGACTCAGAGCCAAGGCTTCCTGGCAGCCTGTTCCACAGATGCTCGTTCTTCTGGAAGGCTCTGGAAGCTCCTGGAGGCTGAGTCGGTCTTTGTCATCTCTCTGTCTCCAACCACCTCAGCGCAAGGCTTTGCTGATAGTGGGTGATGACTAATACCGAGGAGGAAAAAAGGGAGTGAGTGAGGAAAGGAAGGTGGGGAAATTCAATTTATGGTAACGCCGAGAACAATGCTGACAATGAGCGTTCTGATGGAGCCCTTACCCTGCTCCAGGTGGGGCAGCCAGTTCTTCCAGTGCGATGTCTCATCGACTCTTCCAGCAACCCCACTGGCACGGACTGCAGGGGTGGGAACTGTTATTATCCTGGTTTTACAGAAGGGAAAGCAGAGGCTCAAAGAGGTCCAGTAACTTGCCCAGGGTCACTCGGCAGGTAGATGGCAAGGCCAGGATGGCAGCTTTGACGGCTCCAGTGCTTAGCCACCACCCCACACTGCCTGCTGCCGGGACCCTAAATCTGACTTCTTAATTCTTCTGGCACCGTCTGCTGCTCTGCGCTCTAAGGGCAGGAGCAGCTCTCACACCCCAGTGACTCCTGTTTTACAGCCTCCTGGGAACCCCAATGTCTGTCCACAGGGCAGGGCATGCAGCCAAGGACCCATCAGGGGACATTTTCACAAGTGACAGAAGATCCATTTTCATTTGCAAAGGCAGAAGGAGCCAGAGCAGTTGTAGGTTTGGGCATGAACAGTCAGGACAGGGACGTGAAAACGGGACACAAGGAAGACAGGCCAGGGTATGGAGTCAGGACCAGGAGCTCAAGGACGATGAGGGCCTGTTAGGGGACACGCTGAGGTGTCAAGGTGGGAGCCAAAAGGATGGGACGGTGGGCTTCTCCAGGTGGAGGGCCCCGCGAGGATCCCCTTGCTGAGAACTTAGACAAGTTACCTATCCTGCCAGGGCTTCAGAGCCTCATCTATAAAATAGGACAGCAACAGCACCTGCCTCATGGAGTTGTTATAAGGACACAATCCTTATACAATCATGTATATAAATTGTACAATCCTTAATACAATCATGTACATAAATTGCTTTAAGCACAGGGCCTGGCGTATGGCAACCGCTCACGAAGGAACGGCAATCGGTGGTGGCAGTGGTGCAGTCACACCCGATGGTGCACAGAGAAGGGAAGCCAAAGACACGAGCAGGTGAGATGTAAGGATGGAGCAATCACGTCACCTCCCCATCGTTAAGTGACACAAGTTTAACAGACCATATCTGAACATAGCCAAGCCAAAGAAAGTGGCTAAGAGACATGTCCAAGGCTGAGTCACAGCATTTTCTGGACAGGGACCACGGCTCAATCACCTGATATTCCAGCCCCTGGCACTGGCTTTGCACAGAGCGAGCGCTCCACTAACGTTTGAGAAATTGACAAGTGACCGGGTCCCCTGAGATCTACAAGAAGATTATAGTCCCTACTTTCTCCCTTTATTTGGTTCCTTTTACCTCCCTGCCTGCTGGTACATTTGTCTTCTTCCCACACTTCTTGAGCACTAGGCATGTGCTGTGGTCCTTCTGGAAACTGGAAGGGTATTAAAAGAAGTCCAGGATGGGGCCATCAGTGAAGCAACCAGACTTAAACGCTGAACAACCAAGATGTGAACTACTCGTGACACTTGGCCACATCCCACTGCCTTCCCCTTGCCCGTGTGGGCTGTGAAACGGTAATAATCCCATTTCTGCCTCTCTCAGTCCCAAACCACCCAGTCTTCAACAGGCATCTGTGGAAGAAGACCATGGGTGGGTTTACGACAGCCTCAGCGAAGAGTTGATCATCGAACAGGGGAACACCAAGACTCAGAGCCGCTATGAGGAAGTACCCTGAGTCTGAACCTGACAGTCACCTCCAAGCACGGGGTCACCTCCATCACAGAGGGCCCCCCAAGACCCAAGACACTTCCATGGGGATCTAGGGGAGATGTCAGTGAGGCAGGCTGGGTTCCCCAAGAAGTAAGGGAGGTGACAGAGATTGGCATTAGAGGCATGTATATGGGATACGCACCTACACACGTACACATACACACTCAAGGAAGTGCTCTTGGGCTCCACCCCTGTGTCAAGGAAGTTGAGAAGCAGCACTGAATAGACGGAGAAGCTGGGTTGTGACGCAGTCTAAACAGAGGCCTCAGCCCCGTCTACTGGGTGCAAGAAAGCAGGGATGACCCTTCAGAATCATCCTGAGTTGGTGTGTTGGGGAGCCGGGCTCTTGTACCCCTACGTCACCAGACACAGGCTGCCTAGGGAGGGGGTGCAATTTTGGCACAAGAGCTCTCTCAAACAAGGGCAATTTGCAAAAGGGGCTGAGAGCCAAGTGCTATGCTAGCAGCGCTCCGCACAGCTGTGGGGGAAGGTCCTTTATCCTGGATGGGTATTGGGGGGCAGTACATCTCTGTGTCCAAGACGGTCCAGTAGCAGCAGCCACTGACTCTTTTCTCCACTGAAGAGCAGGAAAACACAGAGCAGTGGTGAGATGCTGGGCTGTGGAGTCAGACGGGCCTCGGCTTAAATGGAGACTCTGCCTTTACACCTCCAGGCCCCACCTGTGCAATGGGCGCTGACAGCACCTCGCACACTAGCCATTGTAGGGCTGAATAAAACAACACGTGTACCCGGCACACGGTAACCCCTCAAGCAGAGGCAGCTATGATCATTACTGCACACCCAGGACAAAGGAGAAAACTTTACTCCAGGCCACAGCAGTAGTACTTCTGTTTCTCAGTCTTACAAAGTCTGCAGCGTAAATATAAATTCACTCATCCGATACACACTCAGGGCCTACAGTTATACGCCGGGAATGGTCCTAGGTCCCGGGGATACAGTGGTGATCAAAACAGAAAAGGCCTGGCCCTCGTGGAGTTGAGCACAACAAAAGAACCAGTATGTTTGTAACACGCGCCCTGGGAAGGGAAATACGGCCAGGCAGGAGGACAGGAGGGGACGGCTGGGGACAGGACGGTGGAGGGAGGGGGAGTGCTATTGTCACTGCTATTATTTTAAAGGGAACCGCTGACACTTAGCCATGGTGTTTTCATTTCAGGGAGGTTCCTCAGTCCAGGCAGCCGAGGGTTTCTGAGTGGGTCATGTGACCAGAGGACCCCAAAAGACTTAACCTTTCCCCAAAGCCAGCTACCTCCCCCATCCCCAAGCAGTCACTCAGGGCCCAAGAGAGAAAACAGTCAACACCTCAGGTGGGTTTGGAGACCAGAGTGTGAGGAATAATCAAATCCTTCATGGTAGAGGGAATCAAATTTTGGTTGGTTGGTTTGTTTCCATCAGAGCCATTGGCATTCATCAACACTCTCAGATGTCCCTACCAACACCAGCTTCCGCAAAGACCGTTCCTAAATGTGTCAGCTGGGTGGTGCCTGAAGGGTGGAGGGGGAAACATGAGAAGATTCAGGGTCCATAAGCAAAGAGGCCACTAGCTTGATCCCATCTTCCCCCGCCAGGGCCCAGAAAGCAAATGCTCTCCCGAGGTTCACTGTACATACACAAAGCATCACTTTTGGGCAGAGCAGACAAAAATCCCTGTCCAGCGGGCTGGGTGGACCTGCGACTGTCTCAGAGAACACGGCTCCTTTAGAAAAGGCCAAGAAGGATGAAAGCACCGAGGAGAAGAGCCTCCCCGGGCCCCAAAGTGCACGGATTTGAAAGGCCACCCTTGGGCTTGGTGTGGGGAGGGTCTCAGCCTGGGAGGGGAGCAGGGGTGGGGGGAGAGAGGAGTGAGCCAGGCCTCAAACCCACCCCACAGGGCAGGGGAGAAATCCTGCCCAGCAGGCAGTGGGAAATGTAGGTTAGACAACTAGGGCAGTTCTGCAGCCGGAACTGTGTCTGCTGCGAAGTCAGGCCAGGGCCGTAAGATGTAGGAAGTAGAAAAGGAAAGGACCAAGCGGGCCTCAAAGCCTCCGATTTGGAAAAGGAGCAGAGTGGGGGAAAAGATGAAGCAGGAGGAGGGCATCCGGGAGGCAGACTGAGGAGAGAGGCTGTGGCTGCCACCAGCCCCCTGCCCTGCCTGCCCTGCCCTGCCCACCGCTGCAGGGGAAACAGGGCCACAGATTCCAGGGCCTTCCCACCATGAGCTCCCTGGCCCCCAGGCTCACCCAGGCCTCTGCCCAGGAGACATGCTAACAATGCCACTGGAAAGTCCTCCCACCTCCCGTGCGACCTGAGCTCTCTGCGTAGACCCCACTCCAGATCTGACCCCATCCGACTGCTCTGTGCTGGGCTGTGCATTCAGTTCTGCAAACATCTACTGACATGGATGTAAGGCGCTGGGCTGCGGGCTCTGAAAGATGCAGAGTTACCCGGCCATCCTCTCCCCAGGGAAGAGAAACCACCCAGTCCTGCGGCCCAGACACCTGGGATCCAAAGTCTGGCTCCAGCACTTCCTGGCTGCGTCATGACCTTGGACAAATTCCTCCAGCTGTCTTGGATTCGGTTTCTTTATCTATAAAATGGAGGTGCTCATAGGCGGGGCTGTGGAGTGAGGAGGCTGGTTAAGGCCCCTGCCTGAGACCATGGCTGCCATTTATTCAGCATCCCATACTACGTGTCTGGAACTGTCTGAGATGCTTTGTGGATATTATCTCTAAACCTCGCAGCCACCCCACAGGTGGAATTGCTTTATCTGCACACAGGTGCAACAGGAAGTAGCAGAGAACCTTGCCAGTGCTTAGCACACAGTAGGTATGCGACCAACGCAGAGCTGATTCATTCTCCCATCACAGATCTCTGTTTACCACGTGCTAAGTGTTGTTCGAGGCCAGCGGTTCTCAAGCGGAGGTGATTCTGGCCCTCCCCAGGGGACATTCAGCAATGTCTGGAGACATTCTTGATTGTCAGGGGTCGCCAAGATTGGGGGGGAGGGGGTGCTGCAGGCATCTAATGGGCAGGTCAGGGACACTGCTCAGCCTCTTACGATGCACTAGACAGTCCTCCCACAACAGAGGACCACCCGGTCCACACTGGCAGCAGTGCTCAGGCTGAGAAACCCTGCTCTGAGCACTGGCGGAAAAGCGACCGCAGTGACCCTGGAGAGCACGTCCCAGGGCAGGAGATAGATAACTAACAAATAAGAAGTAACTGTCTAGAGGTCCAGTGGTTACAAGTGCCAAGAAAAGGAAGAAAGAGACTGGCAGGGCCATCAGGTCATAAAGGGACACTGGGGAAGAGAGTGGAGGGGGATGAAGGGGTGGACCTGTGGCTGCCTGACATGAGGGACAAGGCCCTGGGCAGGGCATACGTGGTACCCTCAGGGGCAGCAGGAGGTGAGGTCCACCTGCCGAGCACAGTGAGCACAGACGTGAATGCTGAGGTCAGGGTTACTGTGACAATTCGGTTGTGTGACATCGTACGGCCCCCCCCCGTGGTCATAGACGCCTTGAGTACACAGGTTGTATCCAACTCTCAGTGCCACACACTAGCTGCAGTGAAGCTGAGAAAGACGTCGAGCTGAATTGCGTTTTGGCTCAGGGGAAGCAGTTTCCTGTATTATGAAATATACATGAGACAAATTGTCCCCACTTTGTTCTGGTTTTGGGCAGGAAATGGGCTTAAATGTGCTGTCAGCTTTTATTTGGTAATTGTTGGTTGGCTTTCATTCATTTCAGGGGAGAGAATATATAATGACATGTGTCACTGACAGGGGAGCTGCAAGACCTAAAGCTGCTTCTGAATACAACTGCAACACTGTCCCCTTAGTCTTAATGAGAACACGTCGTCATTCACCAATCCAACGAAGAGGTATTGAAGGTGACCACAGCGCAGAGTTGGGATGATGCAAAGATGAACGAAACACAGATTCTTCTCTCAAGCCACTTACAGAGTAGCAAAAAAAGTGAAGACATATATCTTCACTTTTTTATGAAGTGAAGGCACTTTGTAATGTAAGGTACAAAGTACCAATTAGAGAGAATTAACAAAAAACTATAAAGATGACTAAGTGGCTACTTAAACGGCTGGAAAGCAAATAGCTTACATCCCACATGCTAACTCTGATCAGCAGTGGTTGCCTAGAACAGTGTTGAGAAGGATTCTGAAGTCCCATCTGAGCTCAACGAGAAAAAGTGTTGTGTTAAATTACCCACATCTGCGATGAACAAAGAAGCCGTGTGGCAGAAGTACCAAGTATCTTTGCCATCCAAGCTGAAGTGGAAACGGAAATGTAGCTATAAGAGTGAATTATGTCCTTCATCTTAACGTTTAACACAGAAATGTAACAAGTATACTGCACTATTAACGTGGAAATGGAGGAATAGTAAAAAGCTCGATTTCATAATCTATCTTGAGTATACATTTATTTATGTCCTCGACTCTAGTATTATTTAAGAAATAAGAGGAAAAAGCAGGGGATTTTCTGCTACCAAATGAATAACTACAAAAGACTCAGCCAGACATTGCTGCTTAAAATCAGAAGGCAACAGGCTGACACAGGGCCAAGCTCTGGGCCTCTGGGCTAAGAGCCCCTCCCCAACCCATCCCCACACTTCCTCTCCCCCCGAGCTTCATAGGAGCCCAGCAGGAGAGCAGTGAAATTTCATTCCAGAATCGGACCTGCCAGTCAAACCCCTCCTTCCCAGGGGCTGGGCAGAGAGTGCGAGATGTCCTTCTGCCGCTGCCTCCTCCTTTAAGAGACTGTTTAGCAACAGGTTTGGGGCAGACTTCCTAAATCTCCTTTCTCTGGGATGCTGTCCACAGCCCATCTTTCGGCTGTTTGAAGAATCCTGTCGGCATGGTAGACACAACCCAGAGATGGGATTTAGTCTCGTTCTGACACGGCACAGTTCCAGAATGATCTCCCTACTTGCTAGTCAAGCTGAGATTGAGCCAAAGGCAGGGCACACGGGTCCCAGGATCCAGAGAGAGAAGAAATTGTTTTATTAATATCACAAAGTGGAGGGGGGAAAAGAGGGTTCTGGATCTGCTGTGCTGGCAGTAGTCTAAAACATAATCAGAAGGGAAGAGGAGAGGAAGGAAGAAGGGGTCCGTGCCCCCCAGATAAACACGCTCTGAGGACCACCATATCGGGAGGAGGTGGTCGCCCTTCTTGGCCAATGTGCTGAGTCAATAACTGCTGGGTCCTCCTGCCTAGACCGCCAGCCCTCCAGGGCCAGGAAAGAAGAGAACAGAGCCACAACCAAGGGATCAAAAGCTTAAATCACAAAAGTAAAAAAAAAAAAAAATTTTTTTTAAATCTCTTTTTTGAAAGGCAGCCAAAGCAGCACCTTCACAGAGCCAGCTCTGTGTGGCCTTTAAACCAAACTATTTCCAGCAGCACAGGCTAAGCAGCCCCCAGGCCACCTGTCCCAGAGCCTGGCTGCAGAGCCTCGGTGCTCAAGCCCACAGCCCAGAGACCCTGCTTTATTTTGGTTTCATTTTTATTTTGTCAAGGGAAAGGGCTGAGAGGGGAGCCAGGCAGAAATACTACATGTTCCTAAAGCCCACGGGCAGCAATGCCCAGGCAGGAGGAGCACCCTGATGACTTGTCCAACACTCCTGGCTGAGCACCTACCATGTACCAGGCCTGTGTCGCCAAGCCTCAGGGGGCTGACCGGGTGACTTTGGATGAGGAGAAAGCATGTGTTCCACGGAAGCCTCAGCAGTGCCGACAAGGTGTGCCGTCAGCGGGAAAGGCAATGGGAAGCTTCCATGAGCCCCCATGGGGCACCACGGGGACACCCAGAAATAACTGAGTAGCAATAATGGATTAGCAGGTGGGGACAAGAGGCAATGACATTTGGGAGATTAGGGGTAATGTGTCCCTCTCTTACACCTACCTTAGTGAGACTCGAGGAAAACTGCTTACAGCATCATTAAAAATTATTATCCAGTGATGGCGATCAAAGGGAAAATAACATTTACTGAAAGCTATGCTTTTACATATATTCTAGCAGTTAACTCTTGCAAAAATCCTAGGAGGTACACATTACCATTTACAGATGGAGAAATGGAGACTCAGAGAGGTTGAAGAAATTGTTTACATTCACATGGCTGGTGCGTGGGGGAGCCAGGACTGAGCCCGGGTTCATCTGCCCCCGAGCTTCATGTCTGTTTCATTATGCCTCACCACCTTCTGTTACAGGAAGTCATCGCGGCTCCCCTGCTCAGAACACACCAGACAAATTCTGCCAAACAAAACTCACTGTGCTTTAATTTTTGAACAGTAAGGTTCAGAGAGCTCAGAACAGAAGAGAAAGCTCAGAAACAAACTTATGTTCAGAAGAATTTGATTTATGAGGAAGGTTGCATCTCAACACAATGGGGAAAGGAATGGTTCTATGATAATGTCAAGAAAACTGGCTCACTAAATAAATTTGGATCCCTCCCGTACATCTTATATAAAATAAGCCTCTAAGTGGGTAAAAAAAAAAAACCAAAAAAAACTAAATGTGAAAAGAAAACTATAAAGCTAACAGAAGAAAGAGAGACATCTTTGTGAACTTAGGATATAGAAAGGCCTCTTAAATAAAATCCCCAAAGCAAAACCAAACAGCAAAAAGGAACACATTGATAGATTTGATTACATCAACATTAAGGGCTTCTGTTCAACAAAAGCCACAATGGACAACGTGAACAGAGAGGTGCCAGAGTGGAAAATGGTATTTGTAATGTCTGAACCCAACAAAGGGTTAGCATGTAGCTAAATAAGTCACTCCGACAAATCAACAGGAAAAGACAAAACCACAATAGAAAAATGGCCTGTGGATCAGAACGCGCAGTTCACAGAAGTGTAAACTAGAATGGTTAACAAGTAGATGAAAGATGTGCAAATTCATCAGTAATGAGAGAAATGAAAATGAAAGCAACAGGGAGACTCCACACTATACTCAACAGACTGGCAAAATGAGAATGTTGAGTAATACAGAGTATTGGAGAGGATGTGGGTGAGTGGGAACCCTCACATACTTATTTGGTACTGATTACTGAAACCAAGTACGTATAAACATTTTGACCCAAAAAGCCCACTCCTAGGTACAGAGCCCAGAGAGACGCATGCACCAGTCCCTAAGGGGACAAGTAAAAGCATGCTCATGACAGCATTATTGTTCACGGTAGTGGGGAATTGGAAGCAACTAGTTGCCCATCACTAAAGAATGGATCAACACCAACTACGACGAGTGCTTACTTACCGTGCTATAGTCACTACACCGTTCACCAAATATTTCCAGTTTTTCCCAACACTAGATTCACGGTAGGATTGCAGTTCCCACCCCTTATGAAGTTGGGAATAACCATGTGATTTGTTTTGGCCATTTCTGGACGGAAGGCTTTAAAAATCAGTGTGCTATTTGCCACCTCCTGGACAGAGCCTTTAAGAGCCAGGGAGTGATTTGTCACTTTCTCTTCTTCCTGCCGTGGTGAATGGTGGAGGCTCCATCAGCCTAAGTCCCCAAAGCAAAGTTTCTATTGGCCTGATGGACCTGCAAAATGGCCAAGCAGTAAAGCTACGTTACTTCAAGCTGGTGAGATTGTGGTGTTGTTACTGCAACATAACTCAGCCTATGTTGATTGCTTCAACTATGCAGCTATCGGAAGCAATAAACTAGATGTGCAACCAACAACGTGGATAGCTCTTAAAAACCTAGAACATGGGTGAAAATGGTAAGGTCGGAATACGCTCCTTCACACGATATTGTTTCTATAAATCAATAATACACACACACACGGAGCAATACTACATGTTTTACAAAGACATACACCTATTCAAGAGCATATGTTAAACACCTTAGATGGGTACTTACAGGGGAGTGGAGATCATAGACAAAAAGAAAAAAATTAACAACTAAAGCAAGAGAAAGCCTTGCATTGGCGATGAAACTTCAACATAGCAAGTGGCTCGACTGGAGAGACAAAAACCAGGCTGCACCAACTGTGGCCGACTCTGAGCAAACGGCTTTGATTGCCGGTGTCCCCACTATTTGGGGGGCCCTCCAGCTGCCTGACAGGACCTCACCCAGGCAAATCTTGCCTGACAAACGGTCAGGCGGGCAAGCCTGCAAGTCCCGTGCGGGCCACACCTGCAGGAGCGACGCAAGGCTCTCAGTCGAGTGCTCCTAGCAGCCTGAGTTTGCAACGTCCCTCTGCTCCAGCCCCAGGATGCTCTCAGATCCCTTCCCAGCCAGAATGAGTAATCAGTAATTCAGATGAAGGGGGTTACTTTCCTTCTCACACATTAAAGAAAATACTTTCTGTTGATTGGGCACCAATATATACTTAACGTGCATTATCAAATTAAGACTATTTTCCACCTCATTTTCACTTTAATAGTAAAACACATTTGCTAAATATCCCCATTAGAGATTGAAGAAAAGGCCATACTTCACTCTTAAAGCTGCATTTTCACTAATTTTGTCTCTAGCTAAGGCCGGAGGAGAGACGGTGGCTCTCCGGCCTAGGTGCTGCCCTCCTCCTAGCCCGCTGCCCAGCAGGCATGACTAATCGATCTCCATGCACTTTCCTCCCAAGCCCTCATCTTTTCTGTGGCCTCAAGTGGTAGCCTACAGAGTTGTTTCCTGGTGTTAGGTTTTATTCCTTTTTCACTCTTTTTCCTTTTTTTTTTTTAAAGACATTAGAAGAGGAGGAAAATGTTCACTCTTCTATTCCTACACTCAAAGCCCTTATATAAGGTGATTTCTCTGGAAAACAGTTGTTTTCAAGGTCCCTGATTTCCTCCTTTAATTATTCATTCAGCAATCATCTGCTAACTGCCTACTCTGTGCTTGGTGCCAGGGTGCCAAGTGCTGAAAGATACTGACAAGTGGGGGCACAAAGCAAGGAGTGGTCCACCAGCCGGGGAGGGGAGGGGAAGGCTTCAGAGAGGAGGTGGTAGATTCTCAGAAGCCTTCTAGAACAGTGAGGGTGGCCTGGAAGGTGCTCATGGCAGCAATGTTATCAGGGACAGGTGGGGTGCTCTCATGATGTGTGATCCCTATTCTGGCTTTATCAGCTCCCAGGGGTACCTGTGGATACCTAAGCCAATGGCTGGTGGATCCCAGTGTGAGGCGGTTGTTGGCTGCCAGCATCCCTTGGAGGCTGTCAAATTCCATGGACGCTACCCAGTTGTGCATGACGTCTAACCTTCCATTTTGTGAGGGGTCAGTTGCTTCAGGTGGCATCATTCACTGTAGCCGGTGGAGTCATTCACTGCGGTGCAATGGTCTGCTAGGATTTGTGCAGTGCCAAGTTGGACCTGCCTGACATCGTGAAACCTCTCAGTCTCTGATGCCTAAAATTCCATCCCATCCTGGGAATGGCACTTAAGTGAGGAGAGGACATGGTGGGACAGGGTAAGGGTCACAGAAACTAATATTTACCGAGCAGCTACTATGTAGCCATATTGGTAGGTGTTTACATCATCTCTTTCAGCCCTCAACAACCTTAGGGGCAAGGAAGAGTTGAAGAAGACATCACAAATGGTCTCCGACAGCTGGATCAGCATCAAAATATGACATAATTATGAAGCGGGAAAGACCTATTTTCTGGTGTCTACTCTGTATGTTAAGTGTCCATCTATGTGATTTCCCTCAGACCCTAAAAACTCTAAAAGATAAGTATTATTATTCCCACTTTGCAGAGAAGCAAGTTGAGGGTTCAGAAAATTTGATCATCATCATCATCGTCACAACAGTTACTATCTGTGAACACTTAACTTTGTATCAGGCTCTGCAAATATTTTATATCAATTAATATGATCTTATCTAGTTATCACAGCAACCCTGTAATGTGTCCATTACTATGACCACTTTAACTGTGAAGTCACTGAGTCTAAGAAAGGTCAGATAACCTAGTCAAGGTCATACATCAGGTAGGCGTTGGCTCTGGGGTGCAATTCAAGTCTGTCTGACTCTAAGTCCACATTCTCAAACACTGCTAATGCTACCTCCCAAACGTGTGCCACCTACTATGTGCCAAAGCACTGGAGCAACCACTGTGACAGTGAGCAGCAGACACTGCCTCCCAGGGGAGTCCATCTGGGTCTCTTTGAGTACGTGGGAGTTATTCCTTGGATCAAGTCTTTAAAAGAAAGAAAAAGCAGCTTCAGTAAAAATTAAAATAATATTTTGGCAATGCCAGCCTTCAGCAACAATGGCTTATATTAATACTTATTTCATGCTTACTATGTGCCAGGCACTCTTTCTAACAAGCACTGTACATATGCTGGTAGACATACTGCTGTTCGTCAATATTCTTAGCTTCCCTGTGTTTCTGGGCCCTTTCCATCGCCTTGAATTCATGCATTGCAATTTGCTTTGGCCAATGAAGTGTAAATAGTGATTTGTGGTTTGTGATTTGTGTCATTGTCTTTGGAGGCATTTGAGAGCCAGTGCATAATTCTCCATGATCTGTCTCCACTGTTGCAGCAAGAACAGAAGCACGTTGATACGAAGGGGCTGTGAAACTGAAGCAGCGTGGAATACTGCGAGGCAACGCATGGAGGGCAACTGCTCTGGAGTTATCTAGATCCTCACAGAAATTCGCGTGAGCGAGACATGCACTTTGGTTGCATTAAACCTGTGAGATTCAGGATTTGTCTGTTGCTGCGGCACAACCTAGCTTATGCTAACTAATCATCAAATCCCCATAACGACTCTATGATGGGGGTGCTGCTGTTATCCCCACTAAAGCAAAGAAGGGTTAGATAACTTGCCAAAGATCACACAGCTATTAGATCATTAAATATGAAATGCCCGATTTCAAGTCAAAACTTTATTGTATCTCAAACAAGAAGCAGTACAATTAATTAAAGTGTGCGCCTAAACTATCAACATCGTTTTGCCATCTTAAAGGTAGCTTGTTTATGCCAACGGTAAGAAGCCTGGAGAGCGAGTGGCAGTGAAATTGCAAAAGGCATTTTCCACAGCTTGTTGAGAATGGAATATTTTTCCTTGCAAGAAGTGGTCCAAAGTCTGGGAGAAGTGGCAGTCAGTTGGTGTAAGGTCTGGTGAATATGGTGGATGATGGAAAGTTTCCAAGTCCAGCCTCTGTAGTTTGAGCAGCATTGTTTGTGTGACGTGGTTGAGTGTTGTCTTGCAAGAGGATCAGCCTGTCTCTGTCGAACAATCTCAGCAGCTTAATCACAAGCATCCTCGTCATTTCCTGCAACTGGTTGCAGTAGACATCCATCCACTGTTATCGACTGACGAGGTTTCATGAAACTGTAGTGGATAATACCAGTGCTGCACCACCAAACTCACACCATTAGCTTTCTTGGATGACTATTTGGTTTTCGGCTGTGTTTCAGCACTTCATCTTTATCCAACCATCATGCCAAACGCTTGCAATTGTCAAAAAGAATCCAATTTTCATCACACGTTACAGTACAGTGTAGAAATGGTCCGCCTTTATGTCATGACAGCAAAGAAAGGCAAGCTTCAAGACAATTTCTCTTCTGACGCTCATTTAATTCATGCAGAACCCATCTGTCCAGCTTCTTTACCTTGCCCATTTGTTTCAGATGGTCCAACATTGTTGGAATAGCAACATCAAACCTTGCTGCTAATTCACAGTTGGGACGGATTCGCTTCCACTACAGCTTCCAGCTCATCCTTATCCACCTTGGTCTTAGGTCACCCACATGGCTCATTTTCAAGAATAAAATCACCAGAACGGAACTTCTCAAACCATCCATGTACTGTGCATTCATTAGCCACATCCTTCTCAAACACTTCATTGATATTTCAAGCTGTCTGTGCAGCACTGCTTCCACGACAGAACTCATATTCGAAAATAACATGATTTTTTTATATATCCCCATGGATATATAAAACATGGCTCTAAAAAAAATTGAAAGATAATCACGATCCAAACCATGGATTTGTAAGACTGAGGATGTCCCTTCACAATAAAAATAAAACAAGAAGTGTCAAAGTGAAACGTCGGAGATAATCAACTGTCAAACTTAGTATGTGAGGAAATCGGACATTTCATAGTTAATAACTTGACTAGTAAAGGATATCGCCAACTGCGGACCTCAAGACTGAGACTCCAGAATCCACACTCTTAATCAGTTTCCTCTATTTCCTCACCAACATTTTTACCAATCAGATATATTAATGCATAAACATCTAAGTCTATAACTTTCTTAGTAGACCTTAGCCAATGTTTAAAGAATAAGACAGTTATAACAACATATAATCAAAGAAATACCAAAATTTCTTGCTTAAAAAAAAAACAGGCTGGTTTCAGCTTGTAAGGCAAATTAAAACTGAATATGGGTTACAACAGAGGTGACAGTTCTTTGGAGAATTGCCTGGAACAATGGAAAACCACTTAAAGAAAAACTCAGTTTCTCTTTCTTTCCTCAATTCCTTAGAGTTTACCCGTTAGGCAACAGACACAATTAAAAGTCTAATTAGTATTCTCATCCCCCCTCTCAAATTATATGTTTTCTTTCTAATCAGAAAATTATTTCTTTATTTCATTGTTTTCTCCCCAAATCAAAGCAGATCCTTACCAAGTCACTGCAATCCTTAAGTCAAAATGGAATCATCAGAAACCTCTTTTGTGAACTCGAGTGTGTCTCTCTCAGTCCTCTTTGAAGCAAGGACACTTGTCAGCGTCCTCTCTCTTGTGTGTGGTCCACCATAATTGCTGCTCATGGTAATTTACGACACTTGAAGTGGTTCTTTCAAAAGCAATTAATGAATTTCACAGGAACAGGGCTGGTCGGAAGGTCTGCCCCAGTGCTGTGAGAGGGGCCATTTCAACCTGGGGACAATGACAAGCTGGCAGGTATGGCTCTTACTCTAAATTTTATTAACCTTTCAAAAGTCAGGGATGCTGATGGGGGGAGGGGAGGCAGCCTAAGAACGGCTAGAGAGTGGTCTCTGGAGTCCGGCTGCCTGGGTTCAAATCTCAGCTCTTCCATGTACTACCTAGGAGATTTGGGACAGGATACTTAATTCTCTAGCCCTCAGTTTCCTCATCTACAAGATGGAAATGGACAGAATATCTATCTCATTGTTCAGAGAATCAAAAGAGAAGATTATGCAAAGGCCTAGCTTAACGCTCAATTCAAATTAGCTATCATTTTTAGAGTTATTATTAGAGAACACTTACTCCCCTCTCCCGATGTTTCCTGCCATTTAGAGGGACATCCATTTGTGTAAGTTCCCTAGCATTTCTTTACTTCCTTACTCCTTCCCTGGCGGGTGGAACGACTCATCTGACTCAATGAGTTTGGGAGAGGAGCAGGCATAGCTCAGCCCTTCTGCTCATCCTCTGGGATCCAGGTGCCTGTGGCAAGCAAGCATTCTGCCCAACTCCAGCATTGCCAGAGTTTCCAGGGTGAGGGCTGCAGTTTTCCAGCCCATGAGTAGGTGCTTACACTTGAGGAGGTGCAGGGTTCAGTATTAGGAAGCCAACCTTCGTTGTTGCACAACTAAGCCACTGTGTTTGTCTGTCTGAGCTGCTGTAACAAAAATACCTGGATAGCTCAGTAGACTGGATAGCTCAAACAACAATTTCTTTTTCACAGTTCCAGAGGCTGGAAAGTCCAAGACCAAGGTGCCAGCAGATTCGGTGTCTGATTAAGGCCCATTTCCTGGTTCATAAACAGCAATCTTCTCAATGTGTCCTCACATGGTGGAAGGGGCAAGTGAGCTATCTGGGGTCTCTTTTATAAGGACACTAATCCCATTCATGAGGACACCACCCTCATGACCTAATCACCTCCCAAAGGCCCCACCTCCTAATATCCTCTCCTTAGGGAAAGTTCAGTATTTGAGTTTTGGGAAGGACACAAACATTCATTCTATAGCAGCCACATTCTCCAAACCAGTCTTTATTAGTAATAAAGTGACATGTTGATCTCCATCTCCCTGACATACCTTCTGCCTACGTCAGCTATATCAGCACTAGGGTAGGGAAAGGAGGTGCTATTGATTGAATTCTCTCAAACCTCAATGGTCATCACAGCAATCTTTCTGGAGGGCATTCAAGGCCTTTTATGAACTGGCTTGTCAAATCCAGCAATTCCACATTTAGGAATTTATCCTCAGGATATAATCAATCATATATGAAAAGTTACATGGCAGAGTAATTTAATCCAGGACTGTTTATAGAATTGAGAAATGAGAAACAACCTAAATGTCCAATATCACAGAATTGACCATAAGATAGAACATTGTGCAAACATTTTAAATGACACTGTCAAACAGTGTGTCATGATATACAAAGATGTTCATAATCTGATAAGTGAAAAAAGCAAGTACAGAACAGTATGTACAATATGGTTCTACTTTGTAAGGAAAAAATATAAATGCATAAAAACATTTGGAAAGGTTATACACCAAGTTGTTGACACTGTTTATCTCTAGATCGTGGGACGGTGGGTCATTTCCATTTTTTCCTTTTAATTGCTTATGTAAGTGCTCTGATTTTTCTCTAATGTACATTTATTTAGAAATATGAAAGGAGAATATTTTTCATTTTTCAAAAAGCCATGTACTCAGTAGTGACTGATGGAGAGAATTCCTTTGCAGAGCTCAGCCTCTGCTTCCTGCCTTCAGATGGGCCTGGTTCCTCCTTGGAAGCAGAGCCATGAGGTAAATAGGACTGTGCCCAGACAGTCCAGCGTCTTCCCTGACTTTCCCAGTTAAGGGACTGGTGTTCCGACTCTGTTCTGAAAGAAGTCAGGGCAGGGATCTGTTGGAGCCCGGGGCATTTGCAGACCATCAGTGCTGACTGGGGAACAGAGGCGGTGACCAAAGCAAGGAGTTTAGAACAGCCTAGAAACAGCATTCAGGAAATGGGAACCTGAGACTTTGGGGCCTTTGCTGCCCACAGGTGAAGTCCCAGCAGCTCAGCATGGCATTTGAAGCCTTTGTGATCTAGCCTCAGCCCTGCCTTTGCAATCTTACATCCTACCCCACTGGCTGGGCTCCAGACCAATAAAACTCTTGCTGTCCCCCAAATGGTCCATACCCTAATCCCTTGAGGCCCTGATGAACCATTTCTTCTCCTCACCTTTCTCCAGTCACCTCCCATCTCTTTCTGATGGACTCCTACTCATCCTGCAAGGCCCAACTTGGCTCTCACCTCTTCTAGGAAGACTTTCATCACCTTCATTCCCATTGCATGTTGTTCAGACCCTGATTACAGTGGTGACCAAACAGTGTGACAACTATCTAGCTCTGCGATTGTGTTCTCTAACCAGCCTTGGGGCTCTTTGAAGAAAAGGAACCATCTCTAATCACTGGATTCTCATAACCCAGAATAAGTCTGGCACATGGTAGGTACCTGATAAAGTTTTCAGGCAGGAAGAAAAGAAGGAAGGAATGATGGCAGGAAGAGAGCGTAGAAGGGAGGGAAGATAAAGGAAGGGAAGAGAGAAAACTGGCAACAACTCCATTGCCAAACTGGTGCCCAAACCATAGGCTGGCAGATGATGACAAAAGTGGCAGAGAGAAGCAGGAAGATCCCCAGCTTTGGTTCACACTGAGGTGGGGTCAAATCCCACTTTGGGGCAAGTTACTTAAAATGTCTGAGCCTTGGCTTTCTTGTCTGTAGAATGGGAATGACATCACTCTACCTGACAGGATTAGAAATAAGCTCTCCACAGTGCCCAGCACATAAGAAGGGGTCAACACCTGAGAGCTATCATTTGGTGACTCACAAGCCACTCTGTGACTCAGTAGAAAGTCCACAAGGACAAAAACAAAGTCATAAGTGACCCCGAGGTCTGCCTGGTGACAGGCTGCATTGCCCATCTCCAGAAACCTTTCATTTTTATATGACATCATGTAAGGGGCGGCTGTAATCCCTGCCAGCTGGGGTTCTGCGCCACTTGGAGCCAGCACATACCAACATCCCCGACACCCGCCGAGCAGCAGTGTTCTCTGGGTGCCCCTGAGCCCAGAGTCTAGAGGCTCAATTTGAAAGGAAGCAAATGCCGAGAAGCCCAGAGGACCCACAGTGGACCTAATGAGCAGTCATTTCCCCTTTCTAGGCCTCAGTCTTCTCGTCTGTCAAACAAGAGGCCTGGACCAAGGTCCTAAGGGCCTCTCCACCCTGACAGTCAATGACCCCATCTCTCGAGCATCGGCCCCACCTCCCTCCCTCGCGGTCACCCAGCCTCAGCTGGAGCACAGGCAGAGCAGCTGACTTTTTTTTAGTCCAAATGTCAACTTCCAGACACTGAGATGACAGCATTTCTTGGGATCAGGTGGTCAGGTCAACAAGGATGCCCCTTCTGTCCTGGCCACACCTGCTGCTGCACACAGCCTGCCAGGGACACAGGATGGGACGGCAGACTCTGCAGGGAGTGTCAGACATGGCCTGGATGTTGCAGAGCGATGGCTCCCACATTTTGGCAGGTGTCAGAATCCCCAGGGAGGGCTCATTAAAACAGATGTGGACCCCACCCCCAGAGTTTCCGATTCAGTGGGTCTAGGGTGGGTCTAGGGACCACATTTTGAGAATCATTATTTGGGACAGGAATCGTAAACCCTTCCAAGATCTGAAAGACCCCCAGCCCCCATTACCTGCCTGAACTCATCTGCTACACTTTCCCTCCTCAACCCACTCCAGCCAGACTTCTCACTATTCTCCAAACATGCCAGGCGCATTCCTGTCTCAGGGCCTTGGCACATACCATCCCTGCTGCCTAGAGGGCCTTTCTCCAGTTCTGTGCAGCTCATTCCCTAACTTCTTGGAAGGTCTACTACAGTGTCACTCCCTCAATGAGGCTGTCCCCTGCTACCTCTGCTAAAATCACTATGTCCCAACACACATATCCTCATTCCCTGCTTTATTTTTCTCTGTAGCACTTATCCCCGCCTGACATATTATATATTTTATATTTTATTTACTTCCATCTCCTCCTCCCCCACTAGAAATGTGGGCTCCATTGAGGGCAGAAGGCTTTGTCTGTATCACAGAATGTGTCTGGTGCATTGTAGGCAATTTAATATTTGCAGGAGGAAGAGAGAGAAGGACAGAGGGAGAGAGGCAAGGGAGGAAGGGAGGGGAAAGAGGGAGAGAAGGAGAAAAGGAAAGTAGGAGAAGGAAGAAAGGAAAGAAGGGATTTCACAGACATGTAATTTTTTTGATGGTTGTAGGGGATCAAGAGCATGGGTGCCAACCAACTATGTTATTTTTCCAAGTAAGGACTTCAAAGGCCCAGAAACATCCACTACCATCTCCTATCCCATCAGGGCCTCACAGGAAGGGCCAGAGACTGCAGAGCACACAGCAGCCCGGGGGAACGGTGCCATGCAGGGAGTGGGAGTTGGATGCCACGGTGCCATGCATGCTCTGGGCGCCATCATTTCATGAAAGAAAAGACATTTTAGCTCCAGTGCATTTCAAGTAACAGAGCAGGGGCAGTAAATGGTGTCACTTTAATACCAACTGAATGCCCAGGGCACTGGGTGGAGAAGGATGCTGAGGCCACCTCTGGTACACCCGCCACGGAGCATTTGGTAGAAAGGGAAGCACACCTGTGCCACATGTTCGCCCTTCTTGCAAAAGATGCCCCAGAAATGCTGGCTAAATTCACGAGTGTCACTTGTCTGCTGAATATGCCCGCAATATGCTGGCTGTCTAAGGGAACCAGTACAGTGAGAGTTCAGGATGCTGCCCAATGTACATGCAACTTCCCAAGTTGTAATTCAGTGAGATTCCTCAGGGTCCTCTGAGTTCCTTGAGGGAAGAAATTTAGTTTTGCATTCTCAAGACTGAGTTCAGAGCCCTGCATATAGTTGGCCTTCAATCAACATTTGTTGAGCTGATTTTTTTTCCCGTTTTTAACTCAAAAGTCAAATTCTAGCTTCAGTGCCTACGCCCAGATGGTCCGAATCCGACACATTCGAGAATCCAGTGGCATCAGCCCAGTGCTTCGCACGTCGTAGGTCCTCAATAAATGCTGACTGGATCACTGACAGAGCTGACTTGTCCAAATACTAAGCACCGCTCCGTCTTGACTCCTGCTGAGACTTCACTGCTGCACTTGCTTCCAGAGAAGATGGCGCAGCATTTGTCTAGAGTACTGTGGGCTTTGTGAGAGAACTAAAGGAAGAAGGAAGGCAGCAAGCGGCACGCGGGGTAGGAACCCGTTTGCCTAAAGAAACCACCAGATGAGGGCTGATTTCCCCATATCAGGGGTCGAAGTGGCGGGAAGGACTGTGATGACGTGACAGCATCCACAGTGCCACAAACCAAGAGCTTGCGACAGCTGGCAGGGCTTCACGCAGAGAATGTCAGCCTCCTGACATCGCGGTGGCCGCAGCCGTCGTGGCTCCTAGCACTCTGGTCCCCTGCTGCTGGTCAGGGAAACAGGCTTCCTTCCGACCTTCTCCAGAAAGAAGGGGCGGGGCTACTCGATGTTCCCCTTCCCCTCTGCACCTGTATGCATTCTGTCCCCTCTTCCTTCCCCATTCGACAAGGGCCTGCACTAAGTCTGTTGTGGTCCATGGTGCTGAGGATACCAAGATGAATAAAACACAGACACGCTTGTAAGTCCCCACCGAGGGAAAAAGAAAGACGGACCCATGAAAAAAATCCCTGAATACCACGTCAATGCCCACCCCCAAGCGTGGTCCACCTACCACTGGTGGACACGAGCTGGTTTTAGGTGGCATATGGATGAACATTCGTATTTTGAGTTATGTGTCTATTTAACGTGTATTACAAAAAATAAAACTGGCCCATCAAGCCCTCTGTGTTATGGGCTTTTTTGTATAGAATGTCTTTGCAGAACAAAAAATGTGAATTTGAAGTCAATTTTAATTTTAAAAGTTAGATAAATAATAGCACAAGTGGTAGAGGGAACTCATAAAGGTGCTACACAAACAACTGAGGTTTAGGGCACACTGGTGGCAGATGAAGGCACAAGCGGTGGGTTCAAAGCCCAGCCCTGCTGCTAACCAGCAATGTAACCTTGAACGAGTTACTTAACCACCTGGGACCTTGCCTTCTTCTTGCATAAAGTTATTATGTCTACTTACGGGTTCTGATGTCTACAATGAACCCGATAGGTGCACATCATTATAATTTTATATCATCACATCGTATCCCCCCTGGCCCTGTAATGGAAAGTTGGAAAACTACAGCACTGAGGGCTGGGGGTGCGGCTGGCAGTGCTCAAAGCCCCAAGTTGCAAGTCTGCCATGAAAAGATAAAAAAAGATAAGAGAACGAGAAAATGGCTTTGTTTATCAGCCCAAGGAGCGTCTGGGGGCTCCCTGATGAGAAGGGAGACAGCTGGACGGTGGAGGCCCCAGGCTCCCAAGCACCAGCTGTCCCAAGCGGCCCAGGCCCCACCTGCCTCACTGGGCTGCGGCCCACACACACCACTTCCCACAAATGGCATGTCAGAGCCGTGACGCAGAGAAACCCTAATCCCAGGTGGGTCTCCGCTCCATAGGGGCTCCAGATCACAGATGGTAAACTAGCTCTGCAGCTCAGAGGGACCTGCAAGAGGAACAGGCCGGGTCTCCTGCAGTGCTGGCAGCCTGGGGAGGCACGGGCAAGGTCTCAAACTATAAAAGCCTCTGGCAAGGCGAGAGGATTTGGTCCCTGCCTGATTCATTTGGGCAAGAGACCCCTCAAAATTAACTAGACATAAGAACAGGAACATGTAGGGTGGTGCATCCATGCAATGGAATTCTACGACTTAGGTTTAACAAAAAGGAATGCAATAACTTGGATGAATCTCGAGTGCATAATACTAGGTAGAGGACGGTAGAGTCAAAAAGCTACATAATGTATGATTATAGCTATCACATTCTGGAAAAAGCAAAACTATAGGGCTAGGGAATATATCAGTGAATTGCCAGGGGTTAAGCGTTTGTATAGAGTGACATCACGACATACCAGGGGCAGGGGAGGAGGAGGTAGATAAAGGCAATAGAGAGTGACCGCTAAAGGGTGTGGGGGTTTCTTTTGGGGGTGATCAACAGGTCCCAAGATTGGCTGTGGTGATGGTTGAATGTCCCAAAAACTATTGAATGGCACGCCTTAAATAGGTGAATTGAACAGTATCTGAATTATATCTTGAGAAAGCTATTGCAATAGCTAAGAGATAATAAATTATCACAAGGAAAAAAACAGTATGAGAAGGTTTAACTCTGGAAGGGGTAAGACAAGGGAATCTGGGGGCAGGAAGTGGAACTATTCTGTATCTTGTTTGTAGCGTTGGTTACATGGCTCTATCATTTGTTAAAATTCTTAGAACTGTACAACAAAGATGCCAAAAATAAATTGGCCTCTCCTAAACAATATTAAAAATGGTTACCCTCTACTGGTCTACCAGAGTATAAACTATGCTAAGCACTTTATATGCCTTGGATTATGCAATCCTGAAAGTAAACCACTTAGGTATTACCATCCCACGTTACAGAAGGGCAGACTGAGACTCAGAGAGGTTATGTGATTTGCCCAGGATCACAGGTAGGAAATGCTTTTAAAGCCAGAAGTTGAGCCCAGTTCTGTTTGACTCCAGCTGCCATGTCACTGTCTGATGCCTCCCTACACAGGTGATAATCTGGAACATTCCCTGAGCACCTCTCAGGTGGTCTTTGATGGTTACTATCCCATTGGTGAGTTCCTCAAGGGCCCAGATTGTGTCCCATGGTTCTGTACTCCCCCAGCCATGCTGGGCGCAGAGCCAGGCACTGAGTAGGCACTCCATAAATGTTTGAGGTCAAATGTCATGGAAGAGAGGCAGGGGGAAGGCCACTAGGCCACACAGCCATCGCCTCCCGCAGTTGGATCAAACGTCAGAGCCAGATTCGGGAGCTGGTGACCAAACCCAACTCTGCTCTCTCAGCAGCCTGGGGGCAAAACACTTATCCTCCTAGCTGTGTTCCTCCATCATTTAGTATTTCTGCTTCTGAAAGAATTTTCCCACCTCACTAACTCACAGGATGTAATGAGATCTGGGCAGTTCATGCAGGCCACTGGACACCCTCAGTACTCAAATTCATTCTTTCTCTCCATTCCCACGGCCTCCCCAGGCCCCCACTATCTCTTCTCTGCCCCCTCATTCTCCATGATCCAACAAAATGATGATGGATGGAAAGGCTCCCTGCAGTGAGAGAAAAGGCTCGAAAACACAAATCCGATCATATCATTCTCCTGATATCAAGGATAGCACTGGCCCTTAAGGCTCCTTGATAAGAATTAGAAAAAGGTGCTGGGTTCTCCAGGTAGACTCAGGCCCTGCACTGGGACTCATGGCTTAATGTGCAGAGGGGCCTCCCTTAGTTGCGCACTCTTGTGCAGGACACAACCTGGGTAACCACCCAGGGCAGCCCTGCCCTTCAATGTGTGCCCACTGCCCTGAGAACAGACACTGGTATCCTCCCAGGGGCCTCTGAGGTCCTGCACAATGTGGTCCCTTCAACATCCTCTTCTCCCTCCAGACTACTGCCTTCCCACTGCACTCTACCCTCTGTCCAGACAGTCGGCATAGCTCTCAATTCCCCAGGTGTTCCGTGCCTGCCCTCCCTTTGCACAAATTGTTCCCTCTAAGCCTGGAAAACTGAACACCTATCAGCTCTTACCTTGGATGTCCCTCCCTTTACCAGAGCCTCGCCTGACCCCACCAAGTCCTAGCCGGGGTGTCCCACGGTGCCCTGCATCTGCCACCGAACAGCCTCTTTCGCCCATCACAAAAGCCTGTTTACTGGGCTGTCTCTCCTTGGGACTCCAAGCTCTGCAAGGGCAGGAAGCATTTGCTTAGTTACCACTGTCCATGCTTGGCATGAAGTAGGTATTTATGGAATGAATTAACTAATCAATAATAAAGAAGTGAGTTAATGAAACAAAATGGCTTGCCACTGGTAGGACACACAGGATTTCAGATCAGAAAAGGACTTGTGCAAACACAGCCTGGCCCATCATTTTACTGAGGGCACTGATGCCTTAGAGAGGTCCCACGACTTTCCTCGTGTCACACACAAGTGGATATGGGTCGAGAGAGGGCATGTCTTAGTCTACTTTGTGTTACTGTAACAGAATATGTGAGACTGGGTAATTTATCATGAACAGAAATTTATTTAGCTCACGATTCTAGAGACTGGGAAGTCCAAGATCACAGGGCTGCATGTGTTGAGGGCTTTCTTGCTGCATCATAACGTGGCAAGAGAGAGCACACGTGAGTAAGGGGAGGGGCTGAACTCATCCTTTTTTATCAGGAATTAATCCATTCAGGAGGGCAGAGCCCTCATGACCTTATCACCCAGAAAAAGGTCCCACCTCTCAACACTGTTGCATTGTGATTGTTTCCAACACATGAACTCTGGGGACACATTCAAATCACAGCAGGGTATTAGAAGCCAGGCCAATCCTCTGCCCACCACAGTGAGCAGAAAGAGCAGAGATACCTGTAGCAAATGGGGACAGGCCTTCAGGAGAAAGTCTGATGGAGAAGTGCGGTAGGACACAGTGGCAAGCTCAAGGGCTCTGCAACCAGACGGCGGAGGGCCACTCATTAGCCACGTGGCCTCAGCAAGTAACTCAAACACTCTGGGTCTACAGTCTGCAGCGTGGACACCCGGGCACCTACGGCATGAGGAAGGGGTGAGGATCCCAGAGACACTGTGTGAAAGGCACCTTGGCACAGTGCCCGGTACTCACTAACAATTAGAATTTGCTGCAAATCCTGTTGAACAAATGCCTCTAATAACCTTGTGAAGCCCCTTCCCTCCTCCCCCTCAGCCCCTGGCCCTATTTTGTCTTCCTTCCAATCCTATTAGCAGGAGCCCTACTGCTGACTCCTGCCCATCCATCACTGTGGCGCAGTGGAAAACACAACCCTCCCGGGGGGCGGGGGGGGTTGGTTTCTAGAGGTGGCTGGAAGCAACTGAGAGGACTCCAGAACAGTCTTCAGGTTTTCAGGGTTTTAAAACAACCCTCTTGATCTAAAATATTCCTTTGCCACATCTGGGAAAGAAAAGGGACCCTTCAGTAATGCTGATGGGACCATCAACGCCAGGCCATTCATCTGTAAGAGAAGACAAGCATGTGTCTGGCAGATATCACCTTTTAAAGAATGTTCCCAACCTGTTCTCCCAGCACATTGATGCTTGGAGCTTTACCCAGAGAGAGGCTTTGGGAAATTTTCAGTTTGGAGCCAGAAACTCCAATTGTGTTTTGTTTCTCCTGTTAGATCCCTGGGTGGCGAGTGGCAAATTTACTCCTGGGCCTCTAGGGAAGAAGAATAAATGAATTCTTACCATTTTATCTGAGAAATGCACATTCCACAAAGTCAGGGAACAATGTGATTTTTCCCCTCTAAATTAGTTTCAGTTTATTTTTTTAAATGGCCTATAGAAAATGAGCAAAAGTAATGAATTATCTGTTCCCTATTCAACACAGGTCACCCTTTGCCTCGAGAGGGAAGAAAACAGTTCATCCTCCCGGATTACTCAACGGAAAAGCAAACCGAACGGTCCACCCCACGACTGCGCCAGCCTTTCACGCTCTCACACCGTCAATCCCACAGCCAGTGGGGGCGTTTGACGAACCTGTCAGGAATCAGCAAGAGTGAGTGTGGATTTTTTCTTAAGAGCCCAAACAGAGATGTCTGCGTTTCCACAACACTCTGTCTATGCCTCTGCCGTGAGTCAAATCACCCTCTGATGCAATTACGAGTGTTGTTCATGTTTGTTCTAGCATGCACTCCTCGAAGTCAGGCATTTTGTAAAATTCATCTTTATCCCTGGGCAAGGTTGCCAGTTAGAATGCAGGATGCTCGGTTAAAACTGAATGTCAGATAAACGTGCAATACGTGGGACATATTTATACTAAAACATGAAAAATCATTCCTCGTTTATATGACATTTGGATTTATCTTTATTTACCACGTTTGGCAATCCTACCTCCAGGGATTCTTCCCATCTAATTCCTCACAACTTGAAAACAGATATTATGCCCATTTTACAATGAAAGAAACAAAGGCTCAGAGAGGCTCCACAAGCTGCTGGGGTCACACAGCAAGCAGGCGGCAGAGCCGAATTGGAACCTCTGCCTTCCCATCTGCATGCTCAACAGGCGTCTGAGGAACGGGAGGATGAATGAATGCGAGGAGTAGACAGGGAACCTGTCGGGCACCTTCCTGTGAGTCATCGCTCCTTCTCTGGAACCCCAGCACACTTCCTTATTAGCGAAATTGCTCACCGTGATGACGTGCCCCACATTCCTCCTCTTGGGAAAGGGCCAGCTTCCCGAGAACAACGGTGATGTTATGGACGAGGCCGGGTTCTCTCTAAGTGAAAACAGATCTCCCAGTGCCAGAACACGGGGAGGGGAGGTGTCTGGACAGACCGGGCCGCTCGCCCTGAGACGCCACTGCCCTGGAGCGCAAGGCCTGGGGGCTGGCCACCCACCACCTGCAGCTGCCCTCCTCTGTGGCCAAGGGCAGGCAGAGGGCGCTGGACTCTGGCCACGTGACCTCAGAGAGCCTGCAGGGCGACAAGGTGGGTTCACAGTACAGACAGACCGCGGCGCAGGTGGAAGGCAAGCGCCAGGCAGTTCAGCATGCTCACGCCTGAGGTCTTTTCTCAAGCCGGTCCCCTGCCTGGCACGCCGCCCAAGGTCCCCTCCACTGCCGCCGAAGCGTCACCTCCCAAGGGAGGCCTTCCCAGACTCCTTGTCCAAAATAGCACCCCTGGGAAAGCCCTACCTTACGGCTTAGCATTTCCCGAAATCACAGCCCACATTTCAATGTTAATTTATGTATCGGTGGCCTCCATCACAGAACATAAGGTCCACGAACAGGCCTCTTTTCACTGCTTTTGTTCTCTTAAACCACCACATCCTGAGCACCCAGAATACTGTCTGGCATAATTAGGTGCTCCGGGCACATCTGCTGAATGAAATACTGAATGGGAGTCACTGTTAAAATACATATATATATATGTGCACATATACATATATATGCACATAGAAACAAAATATATGTGGATATGATATACACAAATACATACATGTATATGTAGATATCCATATCCACATATATCTACATACACACGCATATGTGTGTGTATACATAACATAAACCCAACTAAAATTAAATACAAATGATGGAGTATGAGGGACATTCTGGATAAATCCCAACCACCACGACTCCATACATGCTGTTCCCTCTCCCTGGGATGCACAAACTCTTCATATTTTGAAGCCCAGTTTGGTTGCCTGTTTCTCCCAGAAGCATTCTGTGACCCTCTCCCCACCCCATACCCCATCAGAGAGCCTGTTACTCCACCTCCGGGCTCTTCTTTCAACCTGCTGGGGCTTCATCGTTGTGGTTGTCACCCTATGTTATAATTTACTAAATTGCACATCTGGATGTCCTTTGTAACCAGTTGCATTTTCCAAAGAGGCAAACAATTTCTCCCATTGCACATGCCTTTTGGCAGGGTGACCTGCCATCAGGGGTGGAATTCCTCCTTCTCCCTTGAAAGTGGGCAGGGCTTGTGACCGCTGTGGCCAACCATGGAAGTGACACTGTGTCAGTTTTGGACACAGCCCTTAACTGACCTGGAAGCTTCCAATACCTGACTCTTCGAAGCTAGCCACCATGTAAGAAGGGCCATTACCCTGAGACTTCCATGCTGTGAGAAGCCCAAGCCCTGTGGAAAGGCCCTGGAAGACCAGATGCAAGGTAGAGAGAAAGGGGCCAAAGAGCATCAAGGCGTCAGGTGTATGAGTAAAGAAGCTGTCTTGAGAACAGGTGCCCCAGCCCCAACCACCCCGGCTGACACCATGTGCATCACAGATGAACTGCCTGGCTGAGCCCTTCCCAGGTTCCTGATGCACAAAACTGAGAGCAAAATTAAATGGTTGCTTTGAGCCACTAAGCTCTGGGGTAGCTGTTATATGGCAACAGTTAACTGAAACATCCTCTAAAGCCGGAACTCTATCTTATTTAACTTTATATCTCCTTGCCTAAAACAGTGTGAGGCCCGTAGCTGGCTCCATAAAATTTGGCTGAATTGAACTGGCTTGTGCTGAATGAAATGTTCCCCACTTTAGGAGGACTGCTTCAGTAAATAAATACAGCCAAAACGTCCTCAGCGATCAGCTGAAGCTACTGGCCCATGTGAAAAATGGATGGGTAACGTTTATACGGAGATTTACAGACTGTTATACGCCGCTCTAAACTAAAGACTTTTATAGGGCTAAAATAAAACTACCATTACCCCAAGTAAGTTTTAAGAATATTGCTGGTTATGACAGTCACTGTAAAAACATCACATAAAAATACCGCATTTTTCTGCCTGGTATCAGGAAACCCTGACATATCTCTTCATTCCCTGCAGGACCAGGATGGAGCTGTGATCCTATGGCCTCAGCTAGTTATTCCCAGGCATTCGGAGACAGAGTCTGGCAAGCCATGGTCTCTGTCTCCCATAAAAATTGCACTTTTTATTGGCTAAAATTAAGAGCAGCCTCAGTGTGAAGGGCTTTCTGTTATATCTCTTGTAACTAAGAGATCAAGCTATAGGATGCGTCTTTGGACCATCACAAAAGGCCATTTCCTGGCCTGGAACGCCTCTCCTCGTGGACACCCCCAACTTCCCTCAGTGGGGGTGCTTCCACAAAGCCCTCTCAGTTTAGCCCTCACCCTCATCTAGACCTCCCATCTTCCCCAAAATCATAAAACTCAGAACCAAAAGGCCACCTATTTCAGTACCCCCTGGTTGAACCCCTGATCTGGAGCAGGGGCCTTTCACTACCAGACCATTCCAGTGTAGGGGCAGCCAGCTGGGAATGAGCACACCTCTGCTCCCAGCAGCCCCACGCCTCAGCCCTGATTCTGCTGCTTACTGACCACGGGACCTTGGACAAGTCAGGTAACCTCTCTCTGGGTCTGTTTCCTCACAGGTGCGACAAGGCCAATACCAGTTCACACCTCATGGGATCACTATGAAGATTAAGTGAGATAATGTCTCGTAAAATGCTTAGAACACAGTAACTACTGAATGAAAAGAGCTGTCTGGTTGAACAGATGACAGAGAGCAGGGGTGGGCGGCCATCTCCTCACTTAGGGAGAGATGTCCATCTCTAGCTCGATGTTCATTTTCTTCTACCCACTGTTCCCTCTTAGCTCCCTCTGTGCTTGTCCCACCCCCAAGGCCTGCTCCCAACACCTGCCTGAAGTCAGAGCAAACCCGGAGGAAGAATGCAACTGCAACGGGCAATTAGTTTTTTGTCTCCCTGGATTCCCTCCTTCTACTTTGGGGAATTCAGCCCCTCCTCCACTCGCAGTGTGGTCTGGGAGTAGCTCACCCAGCTACGCCAGGCAGCAAGGTCAAGCCCCTGCCTCAGTGACCGGGCCAGGGATGGGCCCAAACAATGCTCAGTCGGAAACAATGAGCACCAGGACACATTTATAGGGATGTTTGGGAAAGAGAATCTCTCTCTCTCTCTCTCTCTCTCTCTCTCTCTCTCTCTCTGTCTCTCTTCCTGATATAACTGAGGAAGTCAGGTCTGGGGTAGCTACAGCCATCTGGCTACCACATGACAAGCCAAGCTGAAGTGCCACTGAGGCCTAAGGACATCAATGGAGTCCTCCGCCATGCAGCCCGTGAAGCCAACACTGTCCCTGGACTTCTCATGTACATGAACCAGTAATCCCCACTTCTGCTAAAGTGAATTTGGGTTGGATTTTTTTTTTTTTTAGCACTTGCAACTAAAAGAATCCAAAGATACCAAGCCCATTTTACCCAAGGAAAAATCAAATTTACTTCCAATGCTCTTTGTTTGGCAAATCCTATAAAACTCTCCCTTTATAGAGAGCTCTAAAGCCAGAGAAAGGAGCATCTACCTGCTTTATGAGTGGCCTTGGAGGTACATTTTTCAGACCCGTCCAAGTGCCTCCTCATCCGTAAAGGGCCTCCTGCCTCTGTCACACTTGATTTTGCCCATCTTTTCAACCCCGGGACAGTCCATGATCATTCGCAAACAAAACACTTCACACTCATCTCCACATACCAAATCCCCTAAACAGAGAAACCTTTCAGGTGGGTAAAACGGGGCTCTCCTTCCAGGCAGAAAGGACCTCATGAGCAACAGTGGAAGCAAGGGCAGTGCCCAGGTGAAGGCTGATCTGTTGAGTCAGGACGAAGGACCGGGCTGAACGGTGGTTGCCCTCCCTTAGAAATAAATAGGTCTGGCCACAAAATCATGCGGCTGAGTGCTTTCTGAAGCTAATTTCTTTTAAAGCCCTTCACCCATCAGGATGATTTTTAAAGCAAATCAATCGTTTTTAAAAATCAGAATTTACTCCTATTAATCAGTGTTATATTAAAACCTACAGAAATATTACAGTAAATCTGTGTTACAGCTCAAAGTTGCATGGCATCAAGATGACGCTTCTCATCAAGCACGAGGGACAATGAATTTAATACAGAGGTTGCAGCCTGGCTCCATGGGTGCTTTAACAAATCTTTGGAGTGACCCAAAATGCCAGGACTGTTCCTCGGTGCTAAACGATGAGTGGCCAGGACAAGGGTGTCAGCCATCACCCCTCCGTGAGGCCAATTACAGTTCAGTGATTTGGGGGGCTCAGGTTGAATCATTTAAGAAACACTCATCTGAGGATGCAGTCTTGGAGAAACATGACCTTTGAAGTCCTGGGACTCACTGGCAGAAAACTGCCAAGCAGGGCTGGAAATATCCATAGCCTTCTTTGACAGGCACCTACTCAGCCTGAGACACAAAGTTCATTAACCAGCTACAACAGGCACTGCTGGCTGCCAACCCAATCAATATTTTTTCTTGCTCTCTTCTTCCCTAACAGAAACCCAACTGGGTGGCAGTGGTAGGAACAATGTATAACATGTTCCGCTAAAGAACTAAAATTCTCAGCCTCCCTTGGTGACTGGAGGATGAAGTGTTGGCCGAAGAGACATAAGAAGGATTACTGGGTGGGCATCCAGTGAAGCTCTTTAAGGGACGGGCTGACTCCACTAGCAGGTACCCTTTTTCCTACCCTTCACCATTCTTCATCCTGCTTAAAATGCACCAGTGATGACTGGTGCTATGGCAGCCATCTTGGGACCATATGGCTACCTGGAGACTGGAAACCTTGTGCTAACGATGGCAGGGCAGAAAGACAGGAGCCTGAGTTGTTGTAGAACTACCATCCTGGCCTTGGACTGCCTACCTACCTTGGACTGTTAAAAGAGAGAAAAACAACTCCTTGTTTAAGCCACTGTTAGTTTGTTCTCTGACACTAGCAGCCAAACACATTCTGGCATCAGACTGGCCAATATATTAAAACCAAGTGTTATTATTGATCAAGTACGGCACATTCACTTCCGGCCACCTCTGGCAATTACAACGTTCTAATTGAATGCATGGGTTTGTGCTCTAATTGAGGGAGTATTGACCAAGGGGCACCTTCATTGAGTCGAGAGCTGGAAAGACATACAAAAGAACCAGAAGATCCAAACCCTGCCCCCCCAGACCTTACAATCTAAAGAAGAGGCAGGTCAGAGCCACAGCAAAAGGTTTCTAACAGCACAAAGACATACACGATGCACCGCCCAGGCTGCAGGGCAGACAGCAAGCAAAGGCTGTGAGAGTTCCAAGAAGGGAAAACCTGCTTGGCTGGGGGCAGCACCAAGGAGGATGTAGGCTTGATGTGGAGCAGTGAAGCGGAGAGGAAGACAGGGAAGGAGCCATTGCAGGTGGGCAATCATTTGAGCAGAAGCTTGACTTAGCCATGAAAAAGTGTGCCCGGAGAATGGGAGTTCTGTCTGGGAGGAAGAGAAGTTCCACTGAGGAGGTGCCAGGATGAAGAGTTTGGACTTGACCCTGCCGGCAACGGAGAAATCTATCAGAGTAGGGCTGACCTGCGGTGTCGGGAGGGAAGGACGTGGTGGGGACAGGACAGAGTGTGAGAGCAAGCTGGGTCTCCAGCGAGGAGACAGGCTGTGCCCTTAGGTCCTGGCATGTTCTGAGCGGGGAGCAGCAGAGCTCAGCGGCTCTGGCCAGTGCGGTGGATGGGAGAACAGTGACGACAGCACCGCCACGGTCCTCCCAGCTGAGAGCCACCGCTGACAGCCAGGGGGACAGAGCAAGCCAACGACACATCAGCTCTCCTCCCCGCCCCTCTCCCCATCCCCCAGGCAGGCTCCTCAGATGGAAGCTCCAGCACTCACGCTCCGCCCACCCCCCAGAGAAAACTGGAGAGAGTGAATCTGGCATCCACCTACAGAGAAGGATGCTAGCCCCGATCCAACAGAGTCCGGGATTCCAGACACAGGATCATGGTGGCTTAGAAAGGGGCTTTCCCTGTCATCAGGAAGTCACAAAATTCTAGGACAGTATGGGCTCCTGGAAGGCTCATCATGGATAATCTCACCCACCGGTTTTCAAACTGAGTTCCACTGGGCAGTAAGCTCCACTGTACACAAAGGGGATGCCGATCAGACCCAAACGACTCTGCCTTTTCATGTTTCATGTATTGAGGCTCCCAGAAAAACTGCACGGCAAACAAAAGGGTTACGACTAAGTCTGAAAACCACTGACAACCCGACTCCCTCCCTCGTTTACCAGGTGAAGAGACCGAGGCTCACAGAACCCTGCACGCCCTTCCTTCGTGCCCCTATCCGTCCTGCACTGACTCGGCCAATGTTTACGCTCCCTGGGCGGCCTCGTGAGGGCTGGGCAGTGACATTCTCATTCGCTGCTGGACCCCCAGCCCCTGGCACAAAACCTGCCGAGAAGTAGATGTTTCACAAGCACCTGCTACAGCACCATGGACGAACGGAGGTGGAGGGGCCCCAGCGCGTCAGGGGCAGAGCCATCATTACCCAACCCCAGTCCACACCCACAGCTTGGCGCGGTCCAGTCACTGCAGGTGACAGCGCTCAGGCACGTGGTAACAGAGCACCCCGACTCCTCTGCTCGCAGAGCTCCCAGCAACCTGTGGCAGGGCTTGGAGTCTGTGCCCAGCCCTTCCCGGGGCCGCTGTCCCAGCCTCCATTGCAGCCCACATCACCCTGGATTTGAGCAATGCTGTGTGCTTCTCAAGGACACCAACCGCAGCGTGCTCATCTTCGTCCTCCACACCCAGCCTGGCCAACAACGGGCACTCAGCACTGCCCTTCCGTGTCTCTTCACCATTCCCTCTTTGTGTAAACATTCGGCAAATTTTCCAAAACACACTTGGCGACATGCAGACTGTAAGGTGACTTAGCTAGGAAAGGGCTGCATCCTGGGAGGTCTCTGGTGAATCTCCCAGGAGTGTGTGTGTGTGTGTGTGTGTGTGTGTGTGTGTTTTCCTTGCCTACTGCTCATTTTCTCTTCTCTCTAAAATGGGAAGTTTGGCCACTTCAATTCCCGAGGCTTGCATCAATGCTTCGAGTAGCTGTAGGAAAAGGGAGCAGTGAACTGTAAAAACAAGAAATCACATCGCAGGCACCAACTGCCATTCCCTTCCCCATCTGCAGATGTCTGAACCTCCCCATCTTCCTGCCGAGATTCCTAGACAGCACGCAGCACCATCCACAGGGCAGGGAAGAGGCAGGAGAGGGCTCACTGTTTGGTTTTGTTTAAATTTTGCACTAGATTCTGTGTATTGTTGACAACTGCATAGCACAGGTGTGAGCATGCGTGTAAGTACGTGACACACGCCTCGGTCCGGGAATGAAACTCTCCGAGTGACCTTCCTGAGGCCAATCTTGCCTGGGTTTCCTTTTATCAGAAGCACAGGAACATTTTTTTTTCCACTAGGCAACTCAGTCCCTGGGCCTTCTTGCACCCAAGAAAATATCTCACACCTTAAAAGTAAAAATTATCAGCTCCAAAATAGTATTCCTTAAAACTGCAAGGCCATAATTAATAACCATATAACTAAGTGATTCACACTCTTAATGTGAAGTCGATATCACGAATTGTTGACTTCAGTAGTCACAACAATTTCATTACGTTTGGGGAAAAAAGATTTTTCTTTCATGGTAATGGCAGAGAAATCAGAGCCTCCCCCCCATGAGATAAGCATGATATATACACACAGCAAAATAATTCCAAAAGCAAAACCATTACACATGTTTTCTAGCCATAAATGTAAATTTCATGGTTTGTGTTTCAGTGTGACATGGGACGGTGCCTCCACAGATAAGGAGGCTGGAGTCCATGAAGATGTTAGAATTGCCTACTTGACAGTCTGCAAATATCCGCTACCAAAACCCGACCCAAACTCAAAAGCTATGGAGAATGTCTAATTTCTGACATTCTGCTGAGCTGATACAGACGCAAGCACATGCAACACACACACACACACGTGCTCACACACACATGCACACAGGCTGCCTGCTTCCCAGGACCTCCTGCAATAACAAATACTTCCCATCACTGCACCCAAATGAAAACACACTGAAGCCTTCCTTGATGTGCGATGTACAATCAATAACCTCCTACTTCTCCCTTCATAGAAAACTCATTTTAAGGGAAACACGATGAGTGATTAAGATCCATAACAGAGGCCCTGTGAACAGAATACATAAGGACTTTTGACGATGACAGTCCTTTCAGTGGAAAACTTCAGGCAAAGTGAAAGCAAAAAAGGTAGGAAACCTGTCTAGAGACATGTGTCTCACCTGGCAGGCCTCCTCTGTTCAAGCACCCAGGGCTACACGGGACGAGCTCTTCTGTGTGGGAGCAGAATGGGCTTACAGCTAAGCCACGGCACATGGGGATTTGTGAGCCTCTGCACCTGTGTTTTCCTTCAGAAAGAGCTTGATCAGGCAGGGCCACAGGCTCCTCCAGAAAGGCCCACCATGGGGACACGCAGGATGGCAGCCCATTCTTTCTGGGCCAATGGGAAGTTGGCTAAGGAGCTGTCTGTGCTCCGCGGAGCCCAGCTGAAGCACTGATGACCCAGAGGTGACTTCCTCCCCCCAGCCCTCCTCTCCTTTCTGAGCGGACATTCCATGAACTTCCTGACCTTCAAGTAGCAGCATCAGAGACCCAAATAAAAATGTTCTAGAATGCCAGGTGTGGTGGCATGCGCCTGTAGCCCCAGCTACTCAGGAGGCTAAAGCAGGAGGATCTCCTGAACCCAGAAGTTCAAGGCTTTAGACTGTAGTGTGCCATGATCATGCCTGTGAATAGCCACTGCACTCTAGCCTGGGCAACACAGTGAGATCCTGTCTCTAATTAATTAATTAAATGTTCTGGGTGGCCATGAGGAGCCCCTTCCCCTCTCATAGCTGCTGATGGAAGGGTGGGGCCGGGGTCAGGCTCCAGGTTCCATCAATTAGAGGTTACAGGGCAGGGACAGAAGGACTCCATATGTCCAAGAGTTGTGGAATCTACAGGCTGAGGTGACCTCCATATTCTAATTAGCCTTCAGATGGGCCCTCTGTGTACTCCCAACACTGGAATATTCAATCCAGGTCCTCAAAACATTTGAGCACAAACAGGGTGCACAGAGTGGTATTGGGAAGCACAGAAAGAGCACTGGACTAGGAGTCAGGCATCGGCCCAGGCTGCCCCTTACTCAGTAACCCTGAGCAAGATACTTCACCTCTCCCACGCTCAGCTTCTTCTTGCGTGAATTAGGCTAATACTTACCTGCCTACTGCACGGGGCTGTTGTGAATATCAGCAGAAATAATTGATAGGACTCTGTACGCTGTGCAAGTCTAAAGAACTAATAATAAAGTGTTGTGGGGTTCAAAGTTACTGTCAGTAGAGCATGATAAATATCAAACATCTCTTCCCATCTTCCAGTGCCCCGTTTCTGTTCCACTCAATTGGCAAGTGAGTTCGGTCCCTGGGGAAGGGGGAAGACGAGGCAGACCTGAGGCAGTCAGTAGGACATTAGCTGAAACCAGCTCAGGGAAAGTATGTGAATCAGTAAGTGTCACAGTGTTCTGGGGAAAAAAAAATGGTTCTGGTTTTTCCAATCACAAAACTGAACTAGAGATTGGCGACGGTACATGCTTTTCCTGTTACACCAGTGCCTGGCACTCAGTAGGCAATGAACTAATTTCCCAAGTGAAGGATTAGAAGGGGAGATGGAGAGAGAACAGCAGAACCACAAACAACAACTCACACGGGAGAGGATTAGGCAAGCGTCTGCTTCATTTGTCAATTCCACATCACCAATCTGATCAAATCAATGGATTGTTCTCCTGATGGCTGATTTCTCCCCCCAAAAAACTGACCAGCTGCATTAGCACTGTCCAGACACAGTCTTAGTATCATCAGAGCCTTAAAGGAAGTTATTTTTTTGAGACAGGGTCTTGCTGTGTTGCCCAGGCTAGACTGCAGTGGCACGATCACAGCACACTGCAACCTTGAACTCCTGGGCTCAAGTGATCCTCCCACTTCAGCCTCCTGAGTAGCTGGGACTACAGGTGCACGCCACCATGCCTGGTTAATTTTTCTATTTTTTGTAGAGATGAGGTCTCACTATGTTGCTCCGGCTGGTTTCAAACTCCTGGCCTCAGGCGATCCTCCTGCGTTGGCCTCCCAAAGTGCTGGGATTATAGGCGTGAGCCACTGTGTCTGGCCTGAGCACTTAAGGGATTTTCAATGCATCACGTTGCACCTTTGCCATATGCGGCCTCCATGGTTAACAGGAGAGTCTGGTGACCCTGAGCTGGGTGGCTGGGTGGGAACCTCAGCTCCTGCACTCCTATTGCATGCACACTCCCTTGAGTGTGACCCTTAGCACTAAGCAAGATGATACTGGGAAAGGGCTCAGCAGCGTCTGACTTCCACAAACGGAAACCCGTGTTAATCACAATTAAGGAAAGAGAACAAAGCCTTGTTTCCTATTTCCTGGGCAGCATGGCACCGTGGAGACACCAACCTGGGAATTCAGAGGGCTGAGATCCAGGCCCCGCTGGAAAGTGAGGACCTCCCGCCCCTCAAACTCAGGACTTGAATCACCCACCAGACTCGCTCATCTGCTGGCAGCTCTGCAACCCCACAAAGGCCTATTAATTCCCCTGGTTCTCCTTGTCTACTTTGCAAAATCCATCTTAGAGCCAGACGGAAGGCAGCGGGGCCACACTGGGAGAACTGTGAAGGCTCCTTCGAGCTCTCAGATCCAAGAGTCTATGCAGACACAGCTTTCGACTTTGAATTAGAGCAAGGTGCCATCTCTTGTGCAGAAACTGGGTACAAAGGAATAATGAGCGAGCGTTCCTTTTCTGTTCTTCAAAGAGAAAAAAGCTTTGAAAAGGAGAGTTTTCGGGGCCCAGAATTGAGAAATACAGAGGAAGACGCCCAGCCAGTCAGCCAATGGTTAGCGATGGGCTCTTGGTTTGCCTGTTGGTGAAGCCCCATTAATTCACAGCTCAGTTCACAGGCCAGAAATACTCACTCAGTACACACTATGTGCCGGCGGGGTTCTAAGTGCTGGGGTGATGGCCATGAATAAACACACAGGTACCACTGGCTCACACGGAGCTTACATCCTATGTCCTCATTCACTCATTGAACAAACATGTCTAAGTGCCTACTGTGTGCCAGATGCCGTACTAGAGACACAGAGGTGACCTGTAAAGATTAGCAGGTCAGTATAATCTGATGAGCGCTATGAGAGAGGTTGTAGGTGACTGGGGAAGGATAATCCCAACCATAAAGGCCAGCACGTATCAAGCACCCACTGCCACACACTAAGTGCTAATGATCGTCATGTCATTTAGTGTCATCCACAGACATGCCTGTGAGGTGGGCACGCTTCCAAGGGAAGAACCGAGTCTCAGAGAGAGTCTGCCCACGGTGGCACAGCCAGGAGGATGGCACTGGGATTTCCACCCAGACGGTCTAACCTCAAACCCTTGATCGTAACTATTAATACTACACGATGCTCCCTCCCCTTAAAACCAACCAGCGTAGACATTTTGGTGAGTAAATAACTTTCACTGCACAAGTCACAATATCCCAAAGTTACCATTTGCCCACATCAGGGTTTGGGGATTCAGGACTGATCCTTTCTGTTTGTGTAAAACAGCCTTAGCCACAAAATTTCTTAGGGAAAAAACCAAAGCAACAAACCTCCTTTAGGTACAGAAGTTTTTAAACCTCAGACCTTTGCGAGCCGGGGGTGAATGTGCCGACTTTGACAAACGAGAGCAGGCACTTTGGCACGGAGGGTCGGAGTATCTGGCTGGACAGGCTATTTTTGGTCCAGAGATGGCTTTGATGATCTCCACCTCTGCTCCCTCCAATCAGAAATGCCACCTGGGAGGTGAGGATGCAGCCATGAAGGAGGAACAAAAAGAGCTTTGCATCAGGAAAAAAGCAGATTGCAAATAATTGCAGGCAGGAGGAGGGTAGATCATCTTCAACTCTGAGGCATCCAGTAGTTGGACCCTGAATTCTACCAGTTCAGTTTAATTCCAGTCATGGTTCTCCTCACTCCCTGTCTTCTCTTGTCTATCCCTTCAGGCCCTGGAGCCCTGCCAGGACTCCAAGCAGAGCACTCACCATCCTCTCCCCTCCCCAGCCCCGCCTCACTCGCTGATTCTCTGAGCCCAAGTGGGACACACCTTCCCAGCTTGTCTCATTGGCTGAAGCAAAGCACAGATCCGCTCTGGGATCCCAGCTGCCTGAACCTCCCTGGATGCCACGGCCAGAAGGGCTCGCTCTGCATCCAGGCCAGTGCTTTGCAAATTCTATGCATCTTGTGCAAAAGCCCAATATATTAACACATAAACCGATACAAGGACAGCCACTCCGGTGAAGTGTGTGTGTAGGGTGGGGGTGGGAAGCCGCCCAGCACACTCCCGCAGGGCTTCCAAGGCACTTTACAGAGCCCTAATTGAAACCACCCATTTGGCCTAATCTACCGTTTATAGATGACATAACATACTAAGGGCATTGTCCCTCCATCCCCTTGAGAAAATGTCACCAACATTCTTCTGGCTCATTATGGTTAGTTGGTTCCCATTAAGCACACGGATGCTACTTCTTGGATGGGCCTGAAACGGTCCCCAAGGGTTGCAGGCAGAAATACTCCCCCACCTTTGGGGTGCCAGGAGCAGAACTACTTCGAATGCCACCTGACACAGTTGGCCACCTCCTCTTCTGGGATACACTGTCATCTGTTGGCTTTCAGGACACTCCTGGTTCTCCTCCTCAGCCTCCTCTGCTGGTTGCCCCTCTCTGTCTGGCTCAAGGAAGGGCTCAGTCCTCGGTCCTCTTGTCTCTTCTCCACTCACTTCCTTGGTGACCTTGGCCCGTCTCATGGCTTTAAAAACCATCCACATGCTCTCAACTTCCAAATTTATTAGCTCCAAACCATCCCGTCTCCTGAACACGAACCAATGATTATCCAGCTGCCTAGTTACCATCTCCCCTGAACATGGAAAAGGCACCTCAAACTCAGCATGTCCCAACCTGGACTCCTGCTCTCCTCGCCGTCGCTAACTTGTTCTTTCTGCAGGCTACGGCAACTCCCTCCTTCCTGCTACGCAGACCAAAAACGCTTGAGTCATCGTCCTCCTCTTGTTCCCTCACACCCCACACCCAATGCATCAACACGATCTTGTTGTCTCCGCCTTTTAGTAACGGCCAGAAGCCAACGTCTTTCCAGAGTACCTCCACGGCCACCACCCTGGCTAGGCCACCATCCTCTGCCTCCTGACTATCACGAGAGCCTCCCCACCCTGGTCTCCTGGCCTTCACCCTTGCTCCTCTGGAGTCGATTTTCAACCAGCAGCCAAAGTGACCCTTTGACTCATCACTCAGATCCGCCAATCCTTACTCCTTACTCAAACCCTACAGCGGCTTCCCAGTTCACTAAGAATAAAAGCCAACGTCTACAGTGGCCTAAGAGGACCCACCCTGACCTGTCTTCTGAGTCACCTCTCGCCTTCCTGGCTCACTCACGCTTCTCCGCCACGATGGCTTCTTGGCTATTACTGCCTCAGGACTTTTGCACTGGCTGTTCCCTCTGCCTGGAGCACTCTCTTTCCCAGATACCAACATGACCAATTCCCTTGCCTCCTTCTGTGCCAATGTCACCTTCAAAATGAGGCCACCCTGACCACGCTCAAATCACAACTTACTACTCCCAGCCCTCCCAGTCCCCCTTACTCTGATTCATTTTTTCCATGGCAAGTAACGCCTTCTACCATGCTATATTCTTTACTTACATAGTATCTTTGTTGTTTAGGGTCTCCTCCAACTAGAATGTAAGCTCTGTGAAAGCAACAATTTTGTCTATGGAACTAATGGATGCTAAGTATCTAGAAGCACACTCATACATAGTAGCCTCTCAATAAATTCTTGTTGAATATTTTACAGTTTGTAAAGCACTTTTACATGTGATGACTCCCTTGAGCCTCAAAACAATCCCGGAAACCACTCTGTTGCAATGTCTCCAAAGCCCAGGCCCCAGCCAGCTCTCTCCTGCCTCCCTAGACTCCCACGGGGCTTGCTGGTGAGTACCTTTGAAGGTGCAATGCCAGGCTGCTTAGCTTGTCCCACAGGAGCATACGAACTCACACCTTATCTCTACAGACCATTCGACATGGACATATGCTTCCAGGCCAGCTTCTGACCCCAAAATCCTCCTCCAGAGCACGGGAGAGACAGTGAGATGCTGCCCCTGCTCCACCCTTACACACGTCACAGCAACTCGACATTCTGTAATGAGGGAGGGCAAGAAGGCAGCAGGGAGGTGGGAGAGACCCTCTGCAGAACAAGAAGCAGCTCTCCTTGTTCTCCTTAACAACCATGGGCTGAAATGTGAGGTCACTAAGTGCAACTTAACAACTGCTTCTGGTCTCCTGCTGAAATCTCTTTCTGGCCTAAGCAGCAGGCACAGCTATAGCGGCCAGGCTAGTTTAGTTCTTAGTTTATTTCTGTCGCATCCACCATACTATGAATTGTGTACCTCCTCATGATTGCTCCTTTTGCACAGGCTACTAGGAAGCTCACAGTTGGCAAATCTGTAACCCAACCCCAGCAGGGGGAGCAGGAAAGGAGGGCCTTGCCACAGAGGTCACAGCATGGCATGGCCTGGGGACACTCATAACCTTTTCCAGTCCTGCCCTTACGTGTGCTCAGGCTTTGAGTTAGGATGGCCTCAGTTCAACCCCCAGAACCAGGGGCTGAATCCCAGCTCTGAATCTTACCAACTGTGGGACTTTGAGCAAGTCCCTCCACCTCTCTAGCTCTGGGTTTCCTCATCTGTAAAACAGAGATAATGACACCTCTCTCACAGAGGGGCTGACGCTCTCCGTCACTTAGAACTGCGCCAGGCGGACCGTTTACCATCGCTGTGTGCTGGGCTGCACAATTTTCCAAACACAGCCTCACCTGACACTTGCAACTCCATCAACAGCAGAAGCTGGTATGATCCTTATTTCCAATTCCCATAGGAGAGAACTGAGGTTCAGAGAGGTCAGACGGATGAGGTCACATAGCACAGCACAGCACAGGCCCAAATACCAGGCCTGGGCCCAGCAAGGCCTTCCCACTCACTTGGGGGCTCAGGCACCTTCCTGCCCCCCGCAGGCTCCCAGCTACCCCTTGAGGTTCCACACCGTGGGGCTATGAGAGGCTGTGAAGTCGCCAGCTTGCTGTTGCTCTGTTTCCTTAATCCACAGCTCTCACTCTGGAGAAGAGAAAGCTTAGAGCAGCAGGCAAAACAGCAGCAGGACCAGGCGGGGAGAAGTGAGGGTGGGGAGGGGACGAGAGACCTCTGACCTGGCCCCCCAACAGGCCTCTCCCCTGAACCACATTCGTCCCAGTGAGCCGGACAAGAGGCACCAAGAGACTCAACACCTGGCCCCGAAATCCTCTGCTGCAGAATGGCAGGAGCAGGGAGAGGGCAGGGCGGGCTTCCAGAGAGACAGGAAGGGATGCAGAATCAGAGACGCTGCCGTGGGGGCGAGGCTCCCGCTCTCCCTCCTTGCCTGCCCTGACGGTGCGGGCCCCACGCCCACTGCCCACTCCCCTACCCACGAGTCGCACCCTTGCCACCCACCTCTGCAGGCTTCCGCGGTGCCTGTGTCACCACCAGGACCAGGTCAGGGAGGGCGACAGGGACACTCCCTGGCCCTGAGTGTCTGGTGTCCCAGTGCTGCGGTCACAGCCATCCCTGGAAGCATGACGGAGGGCCAGCCCCCCTGCTCCCAGGCCTCGCCCCACAGTCTGAGGAGGCTTTGTCCCTCTTAGACACTCATGGCCCCATGAGCCTGTCCTGAGTAGCATCTGTCACTGAGGCTGTTGGACATTTGTGTATTATCTGTGAATAAACTAACCCCACCCTGGGCCTGCAATCTCCGTGAGGGCAGGAAGCCAGAGTGGCTCTGCCCACAAGGATGAGCCTAGCCCCTAGACCTCAAAGTCAGCAAAGAAAAGGCTGGAAGCCGGGGTGGGGGGGGGGCAAGGGAGGGAAAGGCCGTGCCTGCGCCTCAATACTTGAAATGCTCAGAGGCACGGAGAGAAAGAGAAGTGATTTATGCCTGCACATCACGACTCCCTGGGTGGTACCCTGAGCTGGGATTAGGAAGAAACAATGACACAAACCACCCAAAGAAAACCAGTTAATCCGCACAACCTCAACCTCTGAGGCAGGCACTGTTTTTTTAAGATTTCACTTGCCCCTCCGCAGAGCTGCCTCTCTCTGATTTGCTTTCAGATGTTAATGCACGGGGGAACGGTTAATTTGATTCTGCATTTAGCACACCTGATCTTCACAGTAATTGCTTTCGTTGGCTCAGCCACACTCTAACCGGGACCTCCACAAGCTTGCAGACTAGCATGTATTTTATTGTGAGATGTACAGTAAAACCGGAGATACTACAGCCAGATCATAAATTAATCTCCAAGCTGCTGTCGACAACACAGGTCCTCATCCCACTGTGCTTCCCAGCAGCGGTCTGGGTTAGAGGGCACAGTGCATCACAGTGGACGAGAGATGGGCTAAGAATCCAGAAACCGGGGACACTGGTGCTGGCACTGCTGTGTGACACTGGACAAGGCAGTATCCCACTCTGAGCCTCAGTTTCCCCATCTGCAAAATGTAAGAGCTAAGCCACATGCTTCCTTGGGATGAGGCAGGCTATGGTAAGAGGAAGGTAGAATTTGAAGTCCCTTGGGTTTGAATTCTCTATTTTCTTAATTTCTCTGCTATTCATTGTCTTAGCAACTCTGGGCAAGAGACTTAATGTCTGGCAGCCTCAAATTCTTCTTGGGTGAGATGGGGGTGATAACAATACCTAACCAGCCTTCCCACATTTACCCTTCCTTTCTAGGCTGCTCTCTGAACTGCAGCCAACATGAGCTTCTTAGAACACAAATCTGATCATAGCGTCTCCCTCCCTAAAGGCTTTCAATGGCTCTCCAGTGCCCTCCAGAAAAGACAGACTTTTTAATCTGGCAGATGAACCTCGTCTAACCTCCACCAAGCTTCCCTTGCAATCCTCTTCCATCCCAGCCACACTGGCTGTTCTGCTTTCTCACCATGTTCCCTTCTGCCACAGGCCCTTTGCACATGCACTTTGCATTCACAGAGCGCACTTCCCACCTTTTCTGCCAAATTGGCCACGCGTTAGCCTCCTTCAAGCCTCACACCAGCTTCACTTCCTCACTCCCACAGTGAAGCCTCTCCTTACTCCCAACCACATCTGGAGGCCTAGTAAAGACTCACAGCCCTGTGCATCTCCCCTTTGTAGCACCTGTCACAGCTGTATATTTACATCTGCCTGATTATTTGAGGAATAAATTAAATCCGTCACAGGCCTTCAAGTTCCATGGTGGGAGGAATCAGGTTGCTTAACATCTAACACGGTGTCTACAGAAACACTCATAATGAATATAATAAAATCCAACAATGGCCAACATTTATTAAGCAATGTCTGTATATCAGATACTTCCCAACAGCCCTAAGAATTAGGCTTCATTATTATTCTCATGAAGCAGGGTCCAGGGAGCAGATCTTTAAGCAAGGAGGCTGGCACTGCTTAAACACTTAATAGTAATAATGATAACTCTTAACAGACATTGAGTATATATGATTGATGATGTGTCCACTATTATTCTAAGGACTTTTACATGAATTAACTCATTTTCTCCTCCCAACAGCTCTCTGAGGGAGTAGTACTGGTATCCTCATTATTAAACAGTTAAGAAAAATTGAGTGGGACTGCAAACTAGTGCAACCTCTGTGGAAAGCAATATGAAGATACCTTAAAGAGATACAAGTAGATCTACCATTTGATCCAGCAATCCCACTACTGGGCATCTACCCAAAGGAACAAAAGACACTCTATAAAAAAGACACCTGCACTCGAATGTTTATAGCAGCACAATTCACAATTGCAAAGATGTGGAAACAACCCAAGTGCCCATCAATACATGAGTGGATTAATAAAATGTCGTATATGTATACCATGGAGTACTATTCAGCTATAAGAAACAATGGTGATTTAGCACCTCTTGTACTTTCCTGGATAGAGCTGGAACCCATTCTACTAAGTGAAGTATCCCAAGAATGGAAAACTTAGCACCACATGTACTCACCAAAAAATTGGTATTAACTGATCAGCACCTAAGTGGACGTATAGCAATAACATTTATCGGGCGTTGGGCAGATGGG
>CAUYRT010037065.1:0-31521 GCA_963574885.1 Lepilemur ruficaudatus | reverse complement strand
CCCCAACCTTTTTGGCACCAGGGACCAGTTTCATGGAAGACAGTTTTTCCATGGACGGGAGGGAGGGGTGTGGGGGAGAGGATGGTTTTGGAATGATTTAAGTACATTGCATTTGTTGTGCAGTCCAAGCTCTCTGCTGATAATAATCGGTATTTGCAGCCGCTCCCCAGCGCTAGCGTCACCGCCTCAGATGAGCAGGCATTAGATTCTCAGACAGAGCTGCAACCTGGATTCCTTGCATGGGCAGTTTACAGTAGGGTTCATGCTCCTGTGAGAATCTAATGACCCCTGACCTGACAGGAGGCCGAGCTTTGCAGCCTGGGGTCCTAACCTGCCACAGCCTGTTGCCTGGGGCTTGGGGACGGCAGCTCTGGAGCACTTCCTGTCTGACATAGAGCACTTCCTGTCCGACGTACGGCATTCTCAGTCCGATATAGAGCACTTCCTGTCCGACATAGAGCGCTTTCTGTCCAACATAGAGCGTTCGCTATCTGATACAGGGCACTTCCTGTCTGACACAGAGCACTTCCGGTCTGACATAGAGCATTCCCAGTCCGATATAGAGCACTTCCTGTCCGACACAGAGCACTCCCAGTCTGATGTAGAGCACTTTCTGTCCGACATAGAGCATTTCCTGTGTGACACAGAGCACTTCCTGTCTGACCGCAGCGTTCTCCGTTTGTTTTCAAGGTCCGCTGGGGTGATAAAGGGTCCACTGAGGAGGGTGCGAGGCTGGAGAAAGCCAAGAATGCTGTGGTGAAGATTCCCGAAGAAGCGGAGGAGCCCCCCAGGCCCAGACCTCCGCGACCCAGGCCCACATACCAGCCTCCGCAGACGAAGTGGTACACGCCCATCAAGGTGCGTCCACAATTGGTGTCATTTGACTTGCGCTTCCTACCGGAACCCTGGGGTTTTTGGTCCCCCCTCAGGACCAGAGCAGGTCGAATGGCAGATACTCGGCTCATGCTCTGGTGACTGAATGCTTTCTCGGCAAGAAGAACCTCCAGATCTTTTTTATTTTATTTATTTTTTTTTACATATCATGCCTTTACTCCATTTTAAGTGTGCAATTCAATGATTATTAGTAAATTTACCAAGTTGTGCAGCTATTCACATAACTCAATTTTAGGGGATTTCCTTCCCCTTATTGAGACCCCCAATTCCTTTCCCCAACTGCATTTCAAGCGTGCCCCTCCCCTCCACAGTGCTCACCCCATCCCTCAGATGTGGGTCTTTGTTATTTATTTATGTAGAAGCTAGAAGATAGGAATTGACCTTCTTCATTTCCTCTCTCTCCATTTTTCCCAGTAAATGGAGGCTGAGCACATTCCCTGGGAATGTAACAATCCCGTTTTCCCGCAGGGTCGGCTGGATGCGCTCTGGGCTCTGTTGCGGCGCCAGTACGACCGGGTTTCTTTGATGCGACCTCAGGAGGGAGATGAGGTTTGTACGGGGGCTCTTGTTGGGAAGGAGCCGACTGCTGGGGTCAGTATGATGTGAAGGTAGGGAAGTAATCATCAAAAATAATGTTAAAGCCCTTATTACACTTGAGGAAGGAAGCAGTATTGTCTAGTGCAAATTCGTATTGCATAGAGGGCCTCAAAAATTACTATCTATTGTTAGAATGTGTCTTCGAGCTACGGTTTCATACAAGTCCCTTTGCAAGGAATTCATGAAAATTATGGTCATTTGAAAACATACTTCAGTAAGTGCACTCCCTGCTTCAGCCTTTGACTTTGAAGACACCATGTTCTGAGGTTTTATCTGGTGGGAATGACAGACCGGGAATTAGTAGCCAAAATCTTACTCTCTAGCATTTAGTAGCAATGAGAACTAGAGAGGATGCCTCCAAACCTCAATTTCTTTAGGTATAAATATGTTTCCTGCCTTCAACAGGTGATGTTATCTGATTTCTTGAAGGCATAAAAGTGTCTTTAAAATTATAAAGAATTATAAAAATCCGTGACTGTGATATATATATACACACACATATACATATATATGTGTATGTATGTATGATTTCTCCACCAAGGAAGCCCATTTGAGGCTTTTTTGTTTTGCAAATTTGACTAGAATTACTCTAGTTCTATGATTTTTTAATATATTAGTACTATTTCCTATTGTGTCAATGTAACAGTGGGTGGATTTGGTTCAGAGACAATACTATTCATTTCATTGTGTGTCCACATGATGATTCTTCTGTTTTAACCAGGAAATGAACTTTATGCATTTCAGCTTTGGAGAACTTCAGATTCGTTTGCGTATGGTACGCCGTTTTATTAAGGATGAAATAATTGATGAAATTAGTATTTATCTTATAATGCCAAGCTAAGTTATATGTAGTGTTAGATGGTTTTAGCTTGGTGTTTAAAATACAAAGTGGTCTCAATCTTAAAATTTTATTTCTATGAAGCGGGGGCAATTTAGTGTAGTTCAGTTATTTAGAAAATTCAATGTGAGAAAATATTCCTGGAATTTTTCCAACAGATCATCATTTACCCTTCACTAGGATCAGAGGTAGAGAGAACTTCATTGATTTATGAAGTAGCCTCTTTCATTATGAGGTCACTGTGGTTCTTAATAGAACTTTTTTATATAATGAAATTTGTGTCTCTGTTTAAATTCAGTTGTCTTTGGTGTTCTGCTTCTGGAACAATGTGTAACAATTCTTTCTCTTCAACATGCTAGACTTTCATTTCAAGTGTTTTAAAACTGTTTTCATACATCATCTTGGTTTTCTGTCCTTCAGGTTAGAAACTAGTTTGTTCAATAATTTTCACCTTATTAAGTATTGGGAATTGAACTAGCACCAAAGATGTATTAATCAGCAGAAACAGACAGTGGTCTCAACTCTTGCTAATTCTTTATATATTCCTTTCACTATCATGATTAAAATTTAATTTTCAATCTTTCATCATTTCATTCCTAATTTTGATTCAATTCAGTAATTTTGGGACTATAAATATCCATAAGTAATGCCATCAGGTAATACTGAGAGTTGGGTACATACTGTCAGCTTTGCCTTTAAGAAATCTAAAATTTGTTTGGGAAATAAGATGTACACAAAAATAAGATTTATTCTGGAATGTGATCTGGGTACTCTTGAGTGCATATAGGAATAAAGATTAGCTTTCCATGGAAGGATTAGAGAAAGTTTCTTCAAGAATGTAGGACTTGTATCTTTGAAAATGAGTAGAATTTCAATAGGTGGAGATAGGTAGAGTGAACATTTCCACAGATGAAGGCTGAGCAAAGTCACTGAGGCAGCCAGGTACACAGTGAGTTGTGGACTGCTAGATAATCCAGGGGTTGGATGTTAGAACTGGAAAGATTGGTTGGGAAAAGAAGAGAAAATTCTTTGAGTTTGGATAATTGGCATATTTGGTTTTTTAAATGATACGTTATAATTATTCATTTATTCATTCAACAAATATTTATCTAGTACCTATAACATATATCATATATCAGGCACTTAGATACCAAATAAAAAGAATTTAACATTCTTTTTAAATTACAGTGCTAGAATATTTTAAACGTTGTCTCACCAGATTAAATTACTTTTCCATGGTTGAAGAAGAACACTTTCATTTCTATTATTTTGACCAAGATGTTCTTTGTTTTTTAGCAATTTGGTCACACAATTCCAAAGCTTTTATTCTAACTCTTAAGGTCAGATTGTTTCAAAATTCAGAATTTTTCAAATTTTAGGAATCTGATATAGTCTGTATATAATATGTAGAGCAGTATCTCCTAATCACATTATTCAGACATTTTGCTATTATATATTAAAATGAATATATTATACAAGTAGATAAATAGAGACAGACTAAAGTATTCTCAAGTTAGTTTAGTTCAAGTTTTGCTTCCAGTTGAATTCTAGTGACAAGTTTAGAACAAAGCTTTCGGTTTTAAAAGATTCTGGATTTCAGAGGTATAGATAAAAGATAGTTAACCTTTATTATATGAGATTAACTAAAACCTTGACGTTTCTACTCTACGTGTATGCTCTTTCTGGTTTTTTTGGTTTGTTTTTACTTAAATGCAGGACTTTAAGCTCAGTTCATCACTTCTCAGCCTTTCGGCTAAGATCAAGTGTTAGTAAACATCAATTGTTGTTTCAATTAATTAATTTGTTTTTCCATCAAGTACATATTATGATTCTGTGTGCCTGATGTAGTCTGAGCTAATCTTTCATCGTCATACCTACTCTTTTTAGCTTTACTGGTTCCAACACTTTTTCAACTATAAATTTTTGTCATTTAATTCAAGCCACTGTTAAAATCTAAGTGTGGCATTCCATGAAAGTCTTTCCCAACAGAGTGACAGGACACAGATGACATGACCGTTATGAAGCTAGGAACCCACCCATTAGTACATCCTCAGTTTAGCACATTATTCACAAAGATATTTAATAAATTTTGTTAAATTCTTTCCTGACTCCAACCACACAAAATAATTTGCTCAAGGAAATCAGGTAAGCTTGGCATGATTTGCTTATTTGCCTTCTGTGTTTCTGGAGAGTGCTCCTTTATAGTATTTATCATTTTTTTTAGACCGAGGCTTTATGTGGCATCTATAGTTCTCAGCCTATGACCTTTCCTCCTTTTCCCTTTAGGCAACTCAAGAAATCTTTGTCTCTCCTTTTTCATTTCCCATCTCCCCATTTTCCATGTTTCAGAAAGATTATTAAGAATATCTGAATTTATATCAATTCCACATCATCAACCAGGTCTTCATTTGATAGAATTAATTCCAATGTAAATTGCCTATCTCATATATGTATATAACTATAACCTGCATTTTTCCAAAGATCAAATCATAGAACTACATAAAATCATTCCAACACTTCAGTGAGTTAGCCTTCTATACATTGTTAGGATAATTGAAGGCTCTCAACCTTTTTTATATGTTTACATTATGTTTTAGGAAACCATCATACTGTTTTGGTTTCATGATCTCTAGAATGCTTCCTTCCCTCCCTCCGTCCCTCTCTCCCTTCCTTCTTTCTGTCCATCTAAATTTTTCCTCTGTTTCTTCTTAAACACATTTATATCCATTATACTTTTACCTTTGGCTCTGCCAATGTCTTATACCAGTTTATGTATTTTATATGCTAATTTTCAGTTGGCTTCTTTTGAATGAAGCCTTCAGTTGCCCTATTCTTATCCTTGTAAGCATAGTAAATATCTTTATTGACAAAGACAACCATATGACTCTCAGATAATCATTGTGCCAAAAAGAATCTTCAATAATCATAGGGCACTTAATCATAGTGGATATTTTGGTGGATTTATTTATTTTTTTCAAGACAGGGTCTCACTCTGCTACCTGGGCTAGAATAGTGCAATGGTGTCATCATAGCTCACTGCAGCCTCAAACTTCTGGGCTCAACTCAAGCAATTCTCCTGCTTCAACCTCCTGAACAGCTGCAGGCAGGTGTCACTACACCTGACCAATTTTTAAAATTTTTTATAGAGCCTGGGTCTTGCTGTTCATGCTGTTCTCAAACTACTGGCCTCAAGCGATTGTCCTGCTTGGCCTCCAGAAGTGCTAGGATTACAGGCATGAGCCACCACGCCTGGCGCTTTGCTGGATTTTATTTAAAAGTCTCTATAATAAGTGAAATGTAAATATTATTTTCCAAGCAATTGTCACGAAATAAGAATGCTTTCTCATATCTGAATCTCAAAGAAAGTAATAATGACTCTCTTTGTGGGGAAAAAAACCCCAGCAAAACAAACTTTATGCTGCTTGAGAGGCAATAAACCACAATTGTTTTCCGCCTGATGGTTCCAAGTTAACACCACCTCCGCCTAGCCAACAGTGCTTTTTCTACCTAGGAAAGCAGTCTTGTCATTTATTTATAAACTGTTTACTGTAGATTCTGCCCCTCGAGGGTTTAGTTTAACAAACACATCGGCATACGTGGGACCAAACCCGGAGTCACGCACGCGTTCACTCTGCAAGTCCCGTCACGGGGAATTTCAAGCCAAATGTTCTCTTTTGATGGCTCCGAGGCCGCGCCGGGTCCTTGGGGAAGATTTGAGTTGAAGTCCTTGATGGGGTAACTGAAGTTCAGGCACGAAGTATCACAGCGGCGCGAGAAGTCGCCCCTGCCCAGGTGGCCGGTCCCGGGGCGCGCGCAGCCCAGACACCGCTTTGATGGCGCGGCGCGCAGGTGAGGCGCGGTGCCCAGGTGAGGCCGGGCGCCCAGGTGCAGCCCGGCAGGTCGTCGCCGGCATCTGCTCGCAGCGGCCGCCTGTCAGCGGAGGCGGCTGAGCGCGCAGAGCCGGTTTGGTCCCGCGCTCGCTGCCTGGAGGCCTGAAACACCAAAGGTAGGACTGGGGCGGCCCCAGCTGCGCTCCCAAACTCGCCTTAGGCGCAAACGGGAGATCTAATGCAGTCTGACTCCGCGGCAGTGGGGGGACTGCGCGGAAAGCCACTTCAGAGACGGCTCGGCGCTGCGACATCTGCCGCCGAGCTTCCCGGGAGTGACAGGGGACAGCAGGTACGGATCGAAGTCCCCGCGTAAACAACCTCCATCAGGCCGCGCGCTCTTTGAAGGGCCTCCATCAAACGGGGCCGGGAGTCCGCGGCAGGAGTTTGTTTGGTTTTCAAAGCAGTGTTTTGTTTTTCCGCAGTAACAAGGTAATTTATAAATGATGCATTACCATGCGTCCTCCTCTTTGCTTTGAAAAGAGAGAGTTAGAGAAGCAGGGAAAGAAGAAAGGCCCAGCGCTGGTGTTGGAGTCGGTCCACAAACCAATTAAATCTCCGAGGAGCTCCTTAGCTGCAAGGAGGTTATGTTGACCTTCACAGGACAGGCCCCACGCAGCAGCAAGCAGACAGAAAGTTGTGCACTGCAGTCGAAGAATCCAGGTAGCCCCCATGAAGTACACCTCATGTTTGTTTTTAAACGTATATGATAGGGTCTCTTATGACATCGAGGTGGAATCGAATTAGATTTTTGGCAGACAGATATAATTTTTTAGGAAAACAAAAGTTAGATAATTGCACTGACTTTGTTTCCTGTTCATAAAGCTTTCACACTTACAGCCGTAAATTAAAAATAACACGTTAAGTCAAAAGTAAGGAAGCATTTTCTTTTGGGGGTGGTTTCCCCTTCTACTACCTACCTCCAAGAATTTGTTTCTGCTGTGAGTGTTGCAAAAACTCCTGATTGTGTACACGTATATAAGACGTATGGAATTGGTTAAAATATTTATTAGCTGGACAGGGGCGAGCACCAGGGTATGGTAAGATAAGGAAGAGTCTATGGTCACGTAAATTGTTGTTCATACAATTTAGGCTCCCTTATTGGGTGTCATCGCTGTATGACTTGCTGCTCACCCAGGGGTCTCCTTTGGAGCAGGAAGTAGCCAGGGAGCGATGGTCTGGGGACCATCTCTAGGGCGTGGCAGAGTTTTCATACTGGTGGTGAAATGAGCAACATTAAGTACATAGTTTTAAATACTTTTGTTGTGCAGATGTAATTTCGTTTTTTTGAAATGATTGATGGCAGCTGCTTTTTTTAAAAATCCTTTCTGACAGAACACAATCTCAGTCCTGCAATTTTTAAAAGTCTACAGCAAAACGAAACAAAAATCTGAGACCACAGGTGTAGTGCAAGTTCATTTAAAAGGCAGAGAAGCCTGATAACCTCAAAGGCAAATGATTTGGGCTCTACTTTTGGTTTGTGTCTCTAGTTCTGAATTTATGTTCATGCGCTGTCAGTCCTGCTTCTGAATCCTCTCGGGCCCAGAACACGCTGGCACCGCCCCTTGCAATGGCAGCTGCTTCCGTGATTCCAGCCCTCCCAAAGATCACGCCGAATTCCATGATGCTCACAAACCGCCCAGTGCTTAGCACCGTTCAACCACTAACCGCTTCATCTTCAAACTGAACGAGTGTCTTTGATAGCAGAGGGTTTGCACACACTGCTCCCTGTCACTTTTGCAAGGTGTCAACCACTTGTGGGTCTTCAGGGCCGCCTGAAACTTTCACTCATTAGGTTTGCTGCTTCAAATTTCTTCAGTGCCTGGACTTAGGCTGGTAATGCATTCTTTTCTTAGATGATTTTTTTAAACCTTATTTTTATGGATAGTCTGCATTACTCAGTATTATTTCAAAAGCCATTATTTTAAAAATTCTTAAACTTAGATTTTAGGTCCCATCTAAATATTCTGTGCCATGTAGCTGAGCTTTGTGAGAGATGTGAGGGGCTGTAAGGAAACCCTTTATTTCAGCCTCAGTCCTATTATATAGAAAATGTCCGTGGTCTTTTCATGTATCTCCTTTTTTATATTAAAGTGAAAGAGGAGAGAAAAATATCAAACTGTTTTAAAACTGTAGATTGATTATTTACCTTTTATTTCTGTCAGATCTAAGATTTATTATAGTTTCTTAGGCCAGTTCTGAAGTGACAACATTGGGAAACAATACCACGAAACTTTTGCACCCTTTATATTGGTGTTGTTTCATTTTTATTATCTCTCTCCTTTACATCTCAGGCTGTCTTTCAAATACCACTATGTCCTGTTTAAATTAATAGAAGGAATTAACTGTGGTTTATACATATTTGAAAGATACATTTTTACTAGACACATTTTGCTACAATAGCCCATGTCATGAACGTGCCATTATTATGACAGTTCCACTCACTGATTTAGGAGTGTGTGTACATGTGTATGTGGATGTGTGCATGATATGTTTAGTATAAATACACAGATGTTACTATAGATCATGTGTATTCATTGTGTATGGGTCATCAATTTTGTTTCAGTGGAATATAACAAATTCATGAAATAATGCTTTATGATTCCATTTCTTAGTTTAAATTAAACCGTCTCTTGATTTTATACATATATAAGCTGGCAAAGTGTCGACTTAGTCTGGTTTCCTGAAGTGACATGCAAAATATGCAAAATTTAATAATTTAAATTACCAAAAAATGTATTTTTTTCAAAGAACATATAAATAGAACTTGGGTACTTAATAATGCCACTCCTGCCCCACGAGCCTAAGCATTATTTGCTGTTTAGTGATATATATATCTTGGTTAAAATTGAACAGCAAACTTTTGATAATCAAACAAAAATTATTAGTGTAAATACCATCTTCTCAAATTAATGCACCTATTTTAGAAATACAACTTCTTTTTTTCCCGTCATCTGTGAGCTTTGGTCCACTGAAGGGATACTTTAAAAATATTGAGAGTTGACTTCAGGTGTCCAGGGCTAAGCACATTATTTTATTAGGCTTCTAATTTGCGAAACTTCAGATTCTCATCATGCTTCTTAGCAGGCAGGATAGTGTACTGAAAATAATATACATTACATATATAATATATATTTCATCGTCATCTTATCCAGTACTAAGTGTATTTTGTTTTGAATCAAAATTAGAGATTCCTAACAGTTTTTTTTTAACCAAGCCCTGTGTTTTTCTTAAATACATGTTTCTACTAGAGCCATTTTTCTACACTAATGATTTCTTGACAGTCTGTTCTGAATTCACTGTATTTTATTCAAATGGCTTTAAGGCCTTCCCTAGTGAGGACTGAACATACATACATACATACACCCTCCCCTGTATCTTAGTTGCCTAACAGAGTAAGTCTATAAAACATTTAAATAAAATATTCAGGGCTGGGTGCGGTGGCTCACGCCTGTAATCCTAGCACTCTGGGAGGCGAGACGGGAGGATCGCTCAAGGTCAGGAGTTCGAAACCAGCCTGAGCAAGAGCGAGACCCCGTCTCTACTATAAATAGAAAGAAATTAATTGGCCAACTAAGAATATATAGAAAAAATTAGCCGGGCGTGGTGGCACATGCCTGTAGTCCCAGATACTTGGGAGGCTGAGGCAGGAGGATCACTTGAGGCCAGGAGTTGGAGGTTGCTGTGAGCTAGGCTGATGCCACGGCACTCTACAAGCCCGGGCAACAGAGTGAGACTCTGTCTCAAAAAAAAAAAAAAAATTCAGATAGCGTATTTATATGTGTAGCATACAGATAAAAGTTCTAGAGTAAGGAGGGATTACTCTCCGATTATCTTTCTCTAGCTCTTTCGTTTCTCTCCCTTCTCCTACATCCTAACACTGACTGATCCGTAAGGTTTAGCCCTTGATTTTGTTTCTCTCCAATCTCCCTTTTCTCCAGAGAGCAGGTGACCTTCCATTTGCTTTGACCTCATCATCAGGCACATCATTTTTAGACAATTCTGTCCTTGCTCCTGAATTCCACTTGCTTGTCTCTGAGACTTTAAGTGAATCTTCTGCTTGGATGCCTTGTTGATACGACATTATCTGTTTTTGACTGGACTTAGCCATATTCTTCCTGTATGGCACTCAAATGTTATTGATAGGACTCTCTTTTCAGTCACTGGCTCTGTTCTTCACCTGTTGTGTCTAAGATAAGGCCCAGGGGACACCACTGTGGCTCCCACAGCTCAGTGATCAGCGTCAAGATTTTAACTTTCTGAGTATAGCGTCCTTTACCACTAGATAATGTCATTACCCTATGGTATGCATGAGATATTGATTTAAGGAATTAAACAACATATTAACATAATATATTAACATCCCTCTAAGTTTTATTATAATTAAGAATGCAAATGAGCTATTGATGAATATATGCCTTAGATCATAGTGATTTGTAAGAGATAACCATTTTAATTTGTAAAATTTAAGTCTTTTGCTATCATTACTTATTTTACTTTCATGACTCCTGAAACTAAGCTACTGAGAAAATTAAGAACAATTCTGAAGCTTGACGAGTTTGAATGATTTCCTATAAAGATATGGCTGAGGATGTGGATACATAAAAATGTTATTTATATAGAGCTAAAATGTGTCATTTTGGGATGATTCATTTTTAAGTTATAATTAAATCTATTAAACATTTTTCTGAGTTATAAAATAAAAGCATGACAGAGTCATTTTCCTTCAGGTTGAATTTTGAATAAATGAAGGCTTCTAATTTTTATTTTTCAGGATATGTTTATTTTTTTTGTCTACAGTTGGATTTTTCTCATTTTTTTCTAAAACGTATTTGATCTTTATTTCATATTTGACCCAAGAAAAGTTGTCAGTGATAGGAATTGTGAGGTCTGCATTTGTCCCAGCCAAATCGTATTATTTTAATGTCAGTTGGTCTCTTGCGTAATCGTCTGCTGTGCAGGCCTACATGTGGCTTACAGAAACCCTGGCTCCTCCCAACAGAACAGTGAGGAGGAAGCTGACTATTTAATTCAGTTTCTACTCTTTAGAAGAGGTGTGATTGCTTAATCCAAATTTATGAACTAGTCCTGTGCTCTTAACTAGATTACTTCCTTTTCCATAAATGGCTTAAAGTAGGGCAGCTGTCTGAGCCGCTGGTTGTCAATTTGCTAATGTCTACTTCGTTAATCTCACATACAAAAGGCAGCCGATAACAGGATCAAAGTTTCAGGACCTTGGGTCTTCACGGCTAAAATGAGCACGGACGGGCCGGCAGGGTGGGAGATTGTAGCCACGTGGGGAAGTGTCACATTGGGGAAAAGACGATGACTTCTCTCATTAATCTTAATTGCCGAGAGTTTTAACTCTGAGTTAACACTGATGTTAAGCTCTGAATACATTGTTCATGCTTTGGCATCCGATGCTCTTTTATGAGATGGGAAGTTTAGGAGGGAGAGAAGAGTGTGTGTGTGTGTGTTTACCTTACATAAATATTTTCATTTACATCTTTCAAACGTTTCCCTGGATTTTATTCAGGCCTCCACATTTTGACAGTTACTGTAGGGCAGTTAGGAATGATAGACAACGATCAATAAATCCAAATAAAATCCCAGGTTTAGCAGCAGCAGTAAATCTGAATAATGTTTACCAGCATACAGGATACTTCACTGAAGAGGAAATGTCAGATTATGAGGTGAAATAGAGGGAGAGAGAATCAGGAAACCAGAAAAGGGAAAAGAAAAGAAAGGCCGGGCACAGTGGTTCGCGCCGGTAATCCTAGCACTCTGGGGGCGTGAGGTGGGAAGATAGCTTGAGGTCAGGAGTTCGAGACCAGCCTGAGCAAGAGCGAGACCCCGTCTCTACTAAAAGCAGAAAAATTAGCCAGGTGCAGTGGTGCGGGCCTGTAGTCCCAGCTACTTGGGAGGCCGAGTCAGGCTCAAGGCTGAGGGTCACTTGAGCCCAGGAGTTTGAGGTTGCAGTGAGCTATGATGATGCCACGGCACCCTAGGCGGGGCTACAGAGCAGCAACACTCTGTCTCAAAGGAGAAAGAGATGAAAAATGGGGAAGAGATATTATATTACTGATCAACTTGCAAACAATAAGAAAATGAAGTGTTATTTAAATAATAAACCACAAAGTACATGTTCTTAAGGTTTCATATTTCACTATTGCAGCCCTAATCACTTGGAATTAAATAGATTGAAACTTGAAATTACTAAGCAGTCTTTTCTTAAAATTATTTTTTCTTCCCCTGTGGCTGTTCCATTCACGTTTGTTTGGTTAATATCCCTTTACTATTGAGTCTATGTTACTATTCTGTGATGCTTTTCATTGTGAAATTGGAACTATATTAATTGTGAGTGTTTTGTCTATCAAAAATGGCTTGCAATTCTTCAAGGGAAAATCTTTAAAAAAACAGGTAAGGCTAAAAACTTCAGATACGTGATTTCCAGATCATAGCTCATGTTCTCCGTTCATTTGAACAAAATAAAAAGCAAATCTCTATAATGAAAATGCACAGCACACTAAATTACTTTAGTTTTTACACATGTATCTTATCTCTGATGACAGCGAGCTAAATTTTGGTACTAAAGTATAGCCAGTGGCTCGAGTATTATTAAATTATTTGCCTACAAATTTAAAATTACAGATTTGGCTTTGAGATACATGTTTTTTCTTTGCGGGAGTGTTTTCTTTTATGAGTAGCTTTCAGTGTACATTGGAAAACCGTAACAATGAAATAGTATTTATTTGTTTCATTTATTGACTTACTATTTTTGCACATAGTAACTGATTATTGTAGAGACAAATATCTGTAGGTTTCAGGATTTACATTTTAATCTATAGGCTGTGGAAAGCCAGTGAAGGTTTTGAGCTGGACAGTAACATAATCCAAAGGAAATCGGAATTTGACTCTTAGAAAGTTCTCAGATAGATTTGTGACAAAAGTTGAGATAATATGTGTTTTCCTGTATAGCTTAGCAGCACTGTATCAATATTTCTGTCTTAGTATATAGTCTCTCCACATGGATCAGAAAATGAATCATGTGAAAATGATAGCAGGTCATGTCATAATTTAATATACCAGGTCAAATTGGTGTATTTGGTGTAGTGTTAAGTGGTCAAGTTGATCTTTCAGTGAAAGAACACTTTTGTTTAATAGAAATTGCATTTTTTTAGAACACTAATTAACTGAAAAATAGCCAGGCATTCATGGCTTCAGATATTTTTCTTCATCTGTCAGGGCTCTTCCTTGCTTCTCAGGAATCTTTAGGTAGATCATGAGGCTCAGGCTTCCAATACTTGTATGCATATGTGTATTTGGTGTGGAAATGTTTGTGTGTCTAATGGGAAGCGACAGGCCATTGTAGTTGTTAAGGGAATTTTCGAAAAGGAGAGGACAATTTCTTTCCTTAGGGAAGATTTAGAACTCATTCAGCTGACAGTTGTTGAGTTCCTACTATGTCCCAGGTGTATTTAATTGTAATCTCATTTTTATCTTAACAGTGCTAAGACTTGGGTATCACATTAATCCTGTTTTACAGATGTAGAATTTGTGAGCCAGGGATGCTCAGTGAATTATGCACGGTGACGTTGCTGAAAACTGACACAGCCTAGATGCAGACCCAGGTTTTTGATGTCTAGGCCATTATTCCATGCTGTGTCATTTTACAGTGCAGACTTCATTCTGCTCCCTATCAAGGCAATAACTGACTAAATTAGGGCAATTATAGAGGTAGGGAAGCACTTTTAAAATTTCGGTTTAGAATCTGGTCTGGTACCTAAATTAGCAACTTTGTGTCTATATCTTTACTGATAAATTATTTTGGCATGAATTCAGAATGCATGCATATCACTTGCTGGTATATGCAGTGTACATTTAGCTTAGCATGCATCTGTACGTAAAATATTTAGTAGTGGCAATAAATTGCACAGGAATTTCATCTGCGGCATAGAGTAAGGAATTTTTGTTTCACAATAAGCCTTAGAAGTTATGTAATTCAGTCTCCTCCTATGCTGCTACTTCCACCCCACTTGGACTCTACCCCAGACGGAAAAGCACGTTCCAAGGTGCAAGAGGGATAAATTAGCTTGTATGTTCCAGAAACTGCAAGTTGCTTTTTAGGCTGGAACAAGAGGTTGAGAGCTGGGAAGGTAGGCTACAGGAAGTGACAGAATTATAGAGCAGTTCCTAGAGCCCTTGGGTGGGATATTGGAAAGTTAGGGGATGGCCGGGTGCAGTGGCTCATGACTGTAATCCTAGCACTCTGGGAGGCCGAGGTGGGAGGATCATTTGAGCTCAGGCGTTTGAGACCAGCCTGAGCAAGAGCGAGACCCCATCTCTACTAAAAAAATAGAAATAAATTATCTGGACAACTAAAAATATATAGAAAAAATTAGCCGGGCATGGTGGTGCATGCCTGTAGTCCCAGCTACTCAGGAGGCTGAGGCAGGAGGATTGCTTGAGTCCAGGAGTTTGAGGTTGCTGTGAGCTAGGCTGACACCACGGCACTCATTCTAGCCCGGGCAACAGAGTGAGACTCTGGCTCTGGTCCTCATCTTTCTCAGTTGTGTGTATAGAAATAAATGAGCACAAAGATATCTTGGAATTCTAGCATTCTTGTCTTTTTGTCTCATTTCAGCCAACCCAGCCTTATGACGATGGGTCTTTTCCTGTCATGCTTGTAAGGGGTGTCCCCAGGACTCTGCACCTGGCCTCTCAGAGGGGAGGCTTTGATAACTTTTGATGAATGAAAGAATTCATGCAGATAAAAAGTCTAGTTTATTGTTTAAAAATGTTTAAACTCATGCTTTTTAGTATAAATATTTAGACATTGCATGAGGCCATCAATAATCAATAAGTATATAATTTAATTACACAAGTTACCGTAAGATTAATAAAATGACATCTATTCCTCACAATATTCTGAAACATTTTCAAATGACTGTGAGAGTGCTGCGATTCGAGATATCCATCATGGATGTTTTGCCACTGTTGCACTTTAAAATATGTTGAAAATAACTGCATATAGAAGAATAAAGAGGATACAGATTTAAGCCATCCGTATATATATTTAAATTTTATGCCAGTTTTCTGTCTCTATAAGGTGTGTTTATTTCTTGCTGAATTTCTTCTTTCAAAAAAAGATTAATGCATGATATTAGATTAACTCCCTTGTCGTTCTGAGACGTTGCATTTTGCCGCCTTGTGTTACGGCTGCAAAATAATTTAATCACGGCTATCATTTTATTTGAGACTCTTGTAAGCAGAGGAGTACTAATGTGTTCCTGTCATTAAATATATATAGATACATGGAGCTGTTCTCCCGCCAGGTCACACCGAAATTGATTTTCCAACTTGAGCTAACAATAGTGGACAAATGTTAAATGAAAATCAATCACTTTGACGTAAATCAGCTAAATACACTCCTTTTATTAAGTGGTCTTTTTCCTTATAGCTAACTAGATGATAAATAACACTTCTCTAGCCTCCGACGTCTGGCCTCTGAATGCTTTTAACAAACCTCCAGGGGCAGTGGTTTGGTATAATTTTATTCTAACATAAGACTTATCTTATTCTTTATCAATGAAAGTATATTGTAGATACTGTTTATATATAGAAAAAAATCTGAATACTATTCTAATCACAAATTCTTAGGCCCTTAATATTTTGAGCGTGTGTCAGAAATAGTTCATTAAGAATAGAATGTAATAGAAGTGGGGAAATATAAAGACCTACCAAGACATGGAAACACAGAAACCTTTAGCTTTATTTTTAAAACGGGGGGAAAAAGATTTTGAAAAATCAGAAAAGACTTTGGCATAACATATCTTAGGTAATTATACTGATGAGACAGTGCAACTATCTAAAACTGTGAACGCTGACATTGGAAATCAAAACTTTATAGTTCTAAGGGAGTCAGCATACATCACCGTCATTATTAATATTATTAGCAGTGATAAAAATGAGCATAATCTATAGAGAACCAATGTGCCAGACGCCGAACTGGAGACCTTACGTATGTTACTCTAATTCTCAAAACAACACATGGCAAAATGTTTTTATCCCCGTTTTAAAGGTAAGGAAAGCTGAGGCTTGGAAAGGTCAGTTAAGTTGCCAGAGTCATGCATACAATGAGTGAGGTATTAACTCTACATAGGTCATTGAAAAATTTAGTTTACTTTGTCAATTTTGCTTTAATTGATGTTTCAAAACTTACTGGTCAGTTCTGCAGAAAAAAGGCACAGCAGTTTTAAATTCGGTGGTTTAGTTGTAATTTTATAGGCCCATGCATTGGATTGAGAAAATTGTAACAATGAAATCAAATTGAAAAGGCCAATATATAAATGGGAAGCACAGGGGAACTATTTAACATAGGACTCACTGGTGACCTAAATGTAAAATATTCAAAGCATAAATATTAAGTACGTTAATCATATTGTTGTAAATATTAGGGCCAGAAAATTATTTGCGGGTTGATTTGGGGGCACCTACGAATACTATGCAGGGACCGATACTTAAGAACAATTATAAATGTTACATACTTAAAAAAATGAAATATAACTAGTGGTAGAAAATAAGTCACTTTACGCTTAATATTAAACTATTAAAACTGATGGTGGTTTCTAATCTACAAAACCAACAGGAAGAGTTGTATGTGGAGGCTAAGATTATGAAACCGTTCCAAATTATATTTTCCAAATATCAAAGCTTTCACATTCGCTGTAGAAAAGCCGTAATTTTTTAGGATACTATTGGCACATTCCTATAATTCCACCTTAAAATCTAGTTTTCAGACTATTTCATCATCATTTCAGACTTCAGTTAAGTTTATATTGAATGTGCTGTTTATTTCCCAGATCATTCTCTCTCGGAGCTCAAGCTCTTATTTTGATCGATGGAGCGACTGGTCCCGCTTGTCAAACTTAGCCCTTGACCTGTCTGAAAATAGCGTGCCCCAAATCATCTGACACAAACACAGCCCTGAAATGGTCTTTAAAATGTCCCTTCAGTACGTTAGTGAGCACTGGGGCGAACAGGCTGCTAGGGTTTGTTTCTTAAGACAAACCCTTAGCCGGGTGAGGAGTGGGAACTGCAGGGTGAGCGTCTGAAGGTGACCTCCCTCCTCTGCCAGCTGTCTGCGGTCAACACTGCGCGCTGGGGTCCGCCTCCATCCTCACATTCGTTACCTTCGGCACTGGGAGGCCAGGGGTTCCCCAGGAGGTAACCGTGGTAGAACCTCTTGTTCTGATGAGGCATCTTGAAAGACTGCCATGTCATGGCATGCTCAGATTATTATTATTATTTTGCTGAGAAAATGTCTCTTTACCAAGTTGTAAGAAACAGGTCTCCCTTATTCCCAAGAGTATCGTCCTGTGTAATCCCTCTTGTATAAAAAAATAGTAATATTAGCAGCAATGATAAGACAATTTATATAACTGAAGACATAAAATATCCATATAATTTACATTTTAAAGCATACCTTATAATATTTATAGTAAACAGGTTTTTGTTTTTTCCTTCTTTGTAAACACTGCTTTGTTTCTGAAATCTGGCTAACTTTTTCTTTTTTTAGTACAGACAGGGTCTCACTCTTATTCAGGCTGGTCTCGAACTCCTGACCTCAAGCGATCCTCCCTACTCAGGCTCCCAGAGTGCCAGGATTACAGGCGTGAGCCACCGCGCCTGGCCGATAAGGGATTTTTTGACTATATTTCTACAACCATTTCCGGCATTGATGACCCAACAAACAGTCTTAGGATGACCATTTAGTTAAAAAAAAAAGTGAACAGATATTGAACAAAATAATATTAAGTAAGATGTTTTTAGGAATTGAAGTTTTCTAGTAGTTTTATAGACTTCTTTGGAACCATAAATATTCAAGGAGAATAGCACTCATATGATAGCTGTTTCCGTTCTTAATCATAAAATTTTAAATATTTACGTTTAAATTTTATACCTAAATTTATGAATTCTCATCCTGTCACTCATATTGAAAAAGGATTCTTTGTCTTAGTTTTTAAATAGTAGCCAGACATTTATTAAGGGGTAATATTTTTCTGAACATAAAGCCTGACCAGTGGATTTAGAGTCTCTCCTCATTCCTGCTAAATAATGCTGGAGAGCTACAGGGGAAATCAGAGGAAGGAATACTAGTGCTGACTCAAGGAAATGATGAAGACATCCAAGGGGTGTAAATCATGAACAGAATATTATAATGCTTGCATTAAAAATTTTGCTGTAATTCAAAGATTTGGGCTACTTAGGAAGACTTGACTGTTCCCTCCCCCTCCTCCTTTTCATTTAGTTTGAAAGAGGAGATAGAGGATTCACTGAATTACTAAAATGGAAATGAAAAACACCTATGTCATGATTTTAATCATGAATTGAAGTCGTCATAATGTTGTATGTCTGTTGAATGGGTTTAGAAGTTCTTTGTCTCAGACTGAAGGTTGTGAGAGTCTTTTGAGACTTGTGTAATCTTTGTTTTGCTTAAGACCTTATTCATAGGCATCTGTTATGGTTTATTTTACTTAGGAGAATTAATCTTAAATGTGCTTCTGAATTTCTGTGTACCTTAATTTGAGACATGAGGAAAACAAAAATAAGTCACGCCTGAAATTGGGAATAACACATGCTTTGTATTTATCATGTGACCTACCCAAACTTCATTGTCATACGTCCAGATTCAAATATCAGCTTTTGAATTTTACCATCTGATTGGCTTTGAGCAAGTTTTATAACTTCTCTGACCCTTTTTTTCCCTTAAACAGAGTTTTCAACTGAGGCTTTTTATCAGAACCACAGAACAGAAAAAATAATTTGAGGGGCTATTCTTTCAATTCTCCCAAGGTTGTTAAATAACTAGCGTAAGGCTTGGGTGAGAAGTTAGTTTATTCATATATAACAGATGCCTTTGGACACTATGTCTTAATGCACTCATGGAATCCTGGTTAAAAAAGGCTAAGGAGGATTTTTAAAAATGGCCACCTTACATCTTTTTGCCGCTTTTTCTCATTAATTGAGAAAAGCTTTGATTTTGCAAGCTAGAGATTTGTGCAACTGGCAATGTATTGTCTTTAGTCCCCAGACGATTGCTCAATGAAAAGGAGATTTCTCTGAAGCTAAACTTAATCTATCAAACAGGTCAGGTACCTTCTGGATTAAGTATGGTTTTACAACAATAATGAACAGAGAGGACAGAAATCTGTTTTTACATGGGCTTGTTCAAATCTTTATTGGTGAAGTTAGATTTATGGCTACGTTATGTTTGGGAAGAAATGTTTTTTAAAGCTTTATAATATTTACTGACAAGGTGCTTCAAAGAAGATGCTAATTGCTGTGTGTGCCTGTATGTTTTTGCAATAAGTTGTGTCATCACTTAAAAGTGACCTTGTTAGGTGAGGGGGAAGGCAAGAGACATGGATGGTGCCTCCTGAGAGCAAGTGGAGTGATGTGTAGCAGGACGATAAAGATTTATCGTCTATGGCAAAGGAAACACAGATCTCTGCTTGTGTAGTAAGTGTTTTTGACATCACCTACAGTAGAGGGTGATTGGAAGCTATAGGTTAGAGAATGTTCTGCTGGGACAAAATAGTGGACATTTTTATGTTTTTTGTGTTAATATCATGAGTTTGTCTTGCTGTTTAGCCTTTGTAGCACATAACACATGAATGATGGTCATGACAAAACCAATCTTTGTTGTCAATAGGACCTCGCCACCCGAATAGTCAGATTTACCTAATTGAGCTAATAATCAAGAGCAGATTCAGTTACAAGAGGAGGCAGTAATGTAGCAGCATAATCACTTTTTTCCTTCCAACTTTATAGTTAGCTTGTGAGAACTTTCCTCCCTGTTTACATGAGCTAGTTTAAAGAGGATAAATGATGATTCATTGTAGCCTGAAATTTGAAGGAAGGAGGACAATTTGAACGGGAAAAAACTGCAGAGTTGGCAGTAGCTTCTCCCAGTAGTCTTATAACAGCTTCATGTGACTAAGAAGTGAGGATTTTGATTCAGTTAGTATAGTTGGGTTCCTATTTGCTTCTGGCCAAAAGAAGCATTCAGCTTACCGACAGAAGAGATTAGATTCATAACAATTTGCAATATTAGCTTACATGGGTATATGACTCTTTCGTGAGAAAAAAGATAAAGCATTGTGTCCCTTTTATATGGTATCTAGATCCTAAGGTTTTCATATCAGCACTCTAAGTGTACAGGATATAAACTGTAGGGTATATTTCTTTCTCTGTCTTCAGGTGGCAGTAACCATCCTAAACAATTAAATGCCTCCAATTAAAAATCAAAAACAGGGTTTTGTGATTCATCACCTACTCTTTTTTTTCCTTAGTAATTTATTTTATTGAAAGTGTTTTGATTTTCTTTAATGGATTCAATAGAGCGGTAGTGGCTACTGTGATGTGCTGCCAGGTGCTTCAGGATGGAGAGACTCCCTCAGCTGCCAGAAGGGTTGTCCATTGACAACTTGCAGCTGAGTTCCTCTCCAGGAAATTCCTTTCTGGCTAGGGTTACACCCTCTTCCCTGGGGCTTCCCACATCCTATGACTGATTGGTGCACGGTTGCAGAAACTTGGCCCCCTGCCTTAATGAAGAACAACTTGAAACACGATTCTAGGTCCAAAACTCCCCTGAGATTGGCTGAGATCTCTGTTGCAACTTTGGCATAGCACAAATTCTCCCTTTGCCTAATCCCACTGCCTTCTGAAAGCTCCCCCCATAAACCTCTCGTACACAAGTCTTCACCTTAATGTGTGTTTTATAGAGGCACGTTACCTAACTTAGTAACCTGTTTTGCTCTCTTGTCATACCTGGGTTCCAGTCCTGATTGTGCTATTTAGCAACTCTGTGCCCTGAAGTGAATTCTTAGTCTCAGATTCCTTTTCTTCTTTTAAACAGTTAATATGGAATTTGTTACGTAGTAGTACTTATACCTCACCTGGTTGTTTGAAGATTAAATGAGATAATAAAGCACATAGCCCAGTGACTGAAATTCGGAAAGTTCTTGATAGATGTTTGCTATTATTAGTTTTATCATGCTTATGATTACATTTCCAAAATTAGTGTCTCTGTTTCCCAATTTTACGCTTGCCCTACATCTTATCATGTTATGTATTACACTTTGAAAGAGCTTACTCTGTCTGCTTTCAGCTTTTTTTTATTTTTTAACTCTTAGGACATTATGCAGTGGGCATATCTGGGGTATATATTATGTAACTATATTAAAGTAGGGTTTATTATGACCAAAATAAATTTAGGTTCTGGTTGATTTAATTCAGACCTTTTTGAATTCCCATTGATTCCCATTATATCTGAAGTGGGATTTCTAACTCTTCTGGAGGAAGATGCCAAATGAACCCCACAGAACAAGTCTGCATGGCTGTCATTCCAAGGTGTCTAACAAAAACTGAGTATTTTGGTTTCCACCTATATTGGAGATCTCAAATCAGTAGATAGAAGATTTATGAAGGCAGAAAACATAAAATTTCTTTCCCAGCTTTATTTTATATCGTATAAATACCCTGCTTCATTTTGTATGGGTTGTAATGGGTTGAAGTTAGTACATGCGAAACTCTGACAACATTGCCTGGCGTTGAGTAAATGTTCAACAAATGTTAACAACTGTTTTAGCCATTAATAACAATACGTAAGTAATCAGTGCATTTCTTCCAATAAAATAAGATGGATGACGTTTGACATGAAAATGTGGAAGCTGAAATTGCAAAGGGAATTTTGAGGTATAAGATTATTCTGTAGTTAGGTTGGCTACCGCTGTATAAAGAAACTTTGGGGCATACTCCTAATAAAGGAGATTTCCATATTGGACTTTTATACATACTGTGTAATCTACTAAGTAGTCTTCTATTGGGCTGACATCTCTGCATATTTGCTTTCTCACCACGGCCTGTAGTGGGTAATTTCTTCTATTTTCCGTAGAATAAATATGGCAGAAAGGTGAATATATTGATAGCCATAGATAACTCGGCATATTTAGCTATCACTTAGGTAGCTCTGGTGTAAAAGAGTCTATCTCCAATAAAGCTGCTTGAAATGAACCCTAGATTCGTGAGTTAAATTATTCAGGTAATGTTTCAAAAAGCAAAACTTACCTACTTCAAATTCATTCATGCTTTGTTTCAGAAAACTTAAGAATTAGAAAATTTTGGTGTCCTTAGGCTGTGACAGAACAGCTCTGTAATTTTAATTAAATTTCTTTCTCTTTCCATTGGCCAGAGTTACTCTGTATGCTGAAATCTTAAACTCCGGGGAGAAAATATTGGGCTGAGAAGGGGATTGAAAGGGGCAGAAGAGACTGCCAGCAGTGGTGGACATGCTTAACGTGTTTAAAAGATTAGTGGGCTATTGAAATGAAAATTGTCAACACAAAGCATGTTGTACCAAACTCACAAATGTGTGTGTATCAGCCATATGGGCTACAGCTTAGGCCAGTGGCTTGCTTTTATTTTGTGACAGGCATAGTGTAGGCCATTTTTTATATTGCCAAAGTTGAATAAAAAGCATTTCATTTGTCACACAAATTAGAAATACACACTTAAATGCAAGAGCTCATGTTCACATTTTTCCCCTTAGCAGTGTAGCACATCATTTTTTTGGTGTGGTGCTGGAGTATGATACTGTAAAAATCTGAACATTTCTCTCCAGCAGTTTAAAATGGTCTTGTGATTTAATGGTTTTTAATGAGTATAACAGTAGTTAATTATTGCTATATATAATACGATATATTAGTCACCGTGGATAACAAAGTAGCAATACTTAAGGTAATGTGCTACTTTTTCAGCATCATTTAAATTTTCCTGTAGGGACCGAATTGGTTATAGAGAGCTGGGCATGAAAATGTGGAAGTGTTTTGGATACACTTACTGGGCTTGAATTCTAGAGTTCTCTTATCTGCTTTTCTGTCACTGTTCTGTGCTTCACAAAGATATTCTCTAGAGTGAAATATTTTTTAATTCGTATGAGCCGCACTCCCAGTGACACTAGGCTTTGCAGAGCCTCTGGCAGGTTTTAATTAGCTTGATTCAAACTCAGAAATGAATGACACTTTGCCTTCAGAGTTAGCAAGAGAACTTGCTGTTTTGTTCAGTGTTCTGCTTTCTTCTTGACCCTCTCTGTCCAAATGGTCAATAACAATGTTTATGATCAACCTCATGATCACTTTTGCAAAGACTTGAAATATCAAATTCCTAGAAATAAGGCATGGGCAGAGCAGTCATTTTTGATTAAAAACTAGAATGCAATTGTAACCAGACATCAAAATATCATTTCTTGCTTTTGCTTCAAAGCAGTGAACTGTTTAGTACTGTCAGAGGATTTTTAAAACACTAGCACAGTGCTGGATACGTAATTGATGCTCGGTATATACTTAATGGTTTAAGTTGTTGCTTTGTTAGTGACACACAGCATTTCATTTTATGATTATTTTTAGTTTAGATAAGGAAATAAATCTGTGTTTTGAGGATGGCATAATCAAGGCAGTATACTACCAGGGTAGATACAAATTGCAAATTAGAGTTGTGAAAAAGTCTCCAAGTGAGTAGCAGAAAAGGTCGCTTGCAGCTAAACAATCTTCTGTGGAGAAACTACAGGGAAACTTTCAGTGAAGATATGTCAAAATGCAGCCACGCTAGCCTAAATGTTTATGGATATTACAAAAAAATCGTCAAGAGAATTTTTTCTTCTGCCCAGTTTTGGGCTGTTTTAGATGATTATTTTGAAATTGGTTTTTAAGGAACTTAGTTGAGCCAAATCTGAATCTTTTGAGGTTTTCCTATTACTGGTAATTGCCTCATTAAGAATGGGAAAATGGGCACCTTGTTTTCTTGATGCTACTGTTGAGACTACAGTGATTGATTCCAGTTCTTTATAAGTGTATTAAAAGCTTAATTAAGTTTATGGGTGTTTTGAAATTGTATAAAACTAGGGCTAATTCATTTATTAACTTTCTTTGAGAGTAAAGCAAGAAAATTATTGATACCTTTTTCCTTCTTTGCAGTAAACATTAAAATGAGAATTGCCTTCAAATGATTGAATGAATGCAGAGTCAAATTATTCATTGCTTGTTGGCTTTGTGCCTAGCATTATGCAAGAATAGTAAAAAATAGAAAATATAAATATAGTTATACCCTGGTATAGTACTAGATAGGAATGATTATTATAAGTGCAAAAAGGTCATCATAACCCATAGTGCAATAAATAGCCAGAGCTTAAAGTGAATTATTTTAAATATTACAGAATAATTTTAAATGAATTGCTTCCTCATTATTTCATGCATTTTTTCCTTCTTCCCTATCTCTTTTAGGTTTAATAGAGGATTTTTATTTCTTTTGTCATTTGTCATTCCCTAAGACCAAACCAAGTACTGTTGAAATATTTCACTAATGCCTTCCATCAGCAATTATACCTAAGCTTTTATGAAGACATAAATTATCTTAAAAGAAAAAAGAAACATTCATAGAATCAGAAAAATGTAAGAACGTTTTGGTTGTTCATTTGGGTTTTGGATGTGAGATGGAGAAAACTTGTATGGGAAATATCTAAGTTCTAAAGTAGTGCGACCAATTTCAGTGCTGAGTTATAAAAGAGAACAGTAATAGTTTTGGAAGAGAGTAGCAAAGTTCAGATGACAGAAGGTCTTAAAATAAGACAGTTAAATAACATGCCATTTAGAAATTTATCTGAATAGAGGTTGATTAAAAATCTAGCGAAAAAAGAATGCCCATGTGACTACATAATTATATCGTTTATAGTACTTGTTTTTATAGTGATGGTTAAGACATCTGAACCCTTGTAAAAAGTAGTATTGTAATGATAATGGGAGTGATGTGTAGTTATTCTCTGCATTTCTCTGCATTTAGAACTGTGAATAATATCTCAGAATTAGCATATGTGACCTCTAATCAGGTTGTACACATGTCAAGTCCTAATTAATTCAATTTTCTTGCAGTTTTAGAATGGGATCATAGCTCCTGGTGCTCCATCTTTTTTGGAACAGGCATTTTATAGTTTGATAAGACAGATTATACAGGGAGCTAAGTTATTTTCTGAGAGTACCTAACCTAAGTGTTACTCTTTAATGTGGCTATAAACAGCTGGACACGATTGAAATGTCCTACACATGGTTGCGCTGAATATGAGATATCAAATGTTGCTTCCAAAAACAAGTAGCCAGCTTGCACACAGATGCACACTGCAAAGCCGTTGCTAATTCATCTTAGATTTCCAGGTCCTTCGGTTGAAGTATAAGAATGTTTTAAAAATTTCTTCACGTTATGATGTCTGTAGCCAAAATAAATAAATCTTTCCACTTTGTTCCATATACCTTACTCACGCGATTATAGATATCAATGTACTGTCTTGTTCTTTGGTTTTTACTTTGCTTCCTCACATTAGTGTTTTGACCCAGGTTTCACCCTCGTTATGGACCTTCTGGCATTTTCTCTGGTTTTATGTCCTCTTTTCTGCAGTCCAGCTGGCCTTTGAGCTTCTCTTTTTCTGTTCAGTATTTCCCTCTAGACAGCCTGCCCCCAACTCTTTGTCACTACTTTGTTCTCGTATTTGTGATCCATGGTGTGCCCCCACAGAACTTCAAGAATGCCGTTTATTAATTGAGCAAATGGTGTTCTGCGTAAGATTGGAAACTGAGGCAGTTGTGGAGGGGGTCACCGAAATCTAGACCACTTTGTGTTGGCCAAGCTCAGTCAGCCTGGAGGAAAGGGTATGTTTTTTTTTCTAATTTGCCAGGGTGGTTGGTGCTGTTTTTTTTTTTTTTCTTCTAAAAAAAAAAAAAGCGGGGGGAGCACACAATTTTTAAACTCTCCACGTGTGTAGAAGGCATGCACTTTAATTTTAGGGGCATGTTACAAACCTGTCTAAAATTTCGTAGCAATAGCCAGTGGTGTTCAGTTGTTTTCTTGATAATAGAATGCCCAAAGTCAAGGAGCTGTGACTTGTCACATTGTATAAATGAGCAAAATAAGATGAAAAAGATACACTGCTCCAAGTGAAGTGGCCCTCCAGTGGTAGATTTGGTTTTTAAAGACAAGAAGAGCCTACATTCCTGACAACCCATCTTATTGAAAAGCATTGACAGTCATTGGCTGACCCTTGTCACAGAAACGCTACTCTATTGCTTTTTCCGTACACATTTTTTCTATGCCACAGTTTATATCTGAGAGAGAACTCAAAAGTATTAATGGCTATTTAGTTTCTTCCAACAATTTGATTCAATGGTAAGATTACAATTGAGAGAAAGTAACTTCAAATTTTTTTTTGGAATGACATGGGTTCAAATACACTAATAACTAAGGTGGTGATTTTTTTCTTTTTTATTATAAAACACATACTTGTTAAAGAAAAATTGCAAAAGCCTCAAAAGGACAAAGAAGAAATAATTGGCACCTGATTTTTTTTCTGAGCCTGTTTCTTAAACATAGTTGAACATATATAAATACTAATATCTCTCCTGCTTCTAAATTATATATATATACCATTACTGGTTTGTATGTTGTCACAATGTTTCCATGATAACAGTCACCTCTAACATTTCACCGAGCAGATTTACTGTAGTCCATTTGTCAGTCCTCTGTGTTTGGATATTTAATAGTTTTCCATGGTGGAGAGGGCACTGTTATAACCAATGCGGCAGTGATTATTTTTCTTCTAAGTGGGGTATTTTTGAGGAGAAAATAGGTTCATGATTAGGAAGGAATATTTTTTTCCTAAGACAAATATATTGCTCCTTTATTCCTTTAAAAGTTGTTGTGAGCCCTTTGAATAATTACACAAGGGCATCCTTTCTTCATTGCTGTTTGTACCCTCCTGCGATGCCTGCTTTGCTGATCTTCCTGCTCTCTCCAGACTGAATCATATGTTAACTTTTTAACTCTTTTCTTTTCTTGCTGACAGTCCTCAGGAAACAAACTTGACTATGGGGTAGGCTCAGGCAAGATTATGGACCCAAATTAATTTCATTAATGTTTTGCTTGTACTTAAAACCTAACAAAATATGCATATCAAAGGACGTAGTTGAATTTATCTATATAATGGATGTTTATTGAGCATTCCAAATTTAGAGTATAATGATATGACATAGTCAAGAAAAAAAAGAGATAGAAAATACTATCCTCAGGGTAACATTATGTCAGCAGTGTGTACAGTGAATTCAACTGTGTGCCTGAGCAGTGTTATTTAACATGTAAACCTATGTTATATATGAGTGCCTTTATTCATTCCTTCATTTTCTTTAATATGCTTTCAATTGACAATTTATTACCAAGCACTGAGAGCATTGAACAGGATAGATCAAATCTCTCTCTTTTGTGGAGTTTACCGTAAGAGACTTCAGAGACAGTCAACAGATATTTAAATTACCTATGGCATGCGAAGTTATATAAAGAGTGATATGAATGGGAGTAAATGGGGAAGGTATATTTAGGTGTGTCCACAGGCAAGTGATGATGATTTCAGGTACCAGGTTCTATAAAGGAAACAAGGTAAAGAAACAGAGACTGGCTGGGGACACAGATATCCAGATATGCATGGACACTTGAATGCATTCAGATGGTTGCACAAATCAGCTTATCCTCGTTTAGTATTATTTCTAAGGATGTATCTCTTATCTAAATACCATCTAAATTAATGCGTTTCTGGCAAATAAATTAAATATGCTCATTTGCCTGAGCGTCTCTATCGTGGATCTGGGAACACACAGTGAGCTCTCCCGGCCGCAGCTCTAACCTTGCCAATCACAGGCTTCCTGTAAGTGCACCGCAGCGATTTGGAGCCTTTTCTGGGTTGGCGTTGGCATTCTTTTGCTAGATTACATTTATGCATTAGTGCCATCTGTGCCTGCCGCACCTTCTGTGAGTTAGCCCTGGCCAAATGACTGGCATTTATCTAGAAGTGGAGGGGGGGTGGGGGAAGGGAGGGGAGAGAAAAAGAGAGAGGGGGGAGATCCTAGAGCATTTTGCTCACTGTTGGCACAAGTGGAATTTAGGAAAGGAGACACCTCGGTAAGCACAAAACACTTGCAGCTGTTGTCTCTTACTTCGACCGTCATAAAGCTAACTCTGTTCGTTTGCTTTCTCTTACAAAAAATATAATAGCTATTTATTTTTAGGTGGTGATATGCAAAAGAAGTTAAAAACCAAGGATTTAAATAAGGAAATACAACAAAGCACATTTGCAAGATTTTCAAGTGGAGAAAAATTATGTGCAATTTGAGTATGTGTGCACTTCTCTTACAAAACAGTGACTGTACATGACGTGTGGTTCGGTTTAGTGGACTGGACTGGGGAGGCCGCTTGGATTGGACTCTGTTTTTGATCAATGTGTTGAAATGTAGACTTGATAACATCACAATTACATTTAAGAAAATTGTGGCTCTATATTCAACATAGAATGAGGATACTGAATTATTCTATAGAATCTCTCTGATTTTATATTCTTAAACCGTATGGTATCACAAAATAGGTTAGCAACTCCCGTACCTACAACATGCCCTAGGGCTTTAAGTGGAAATAACAAACAGTTCTCTGATCAGTAAAAATAGATGTTGACAAGTCTCAGCTTGTTTATACTCTGTCTTTATTTCTCTTATGCCTACTTTTAGTGTGTGGGTTATTTGGTTTCTGTACTCGTGGCAAATTAGAATGAGATAGAATTAGATAGAAATAGGATAGGTGACATAGAACTGGGCAGAGGGGCTGCTAAGGGTGGATACAACCCCGTAGTGAGCAGTAACAGTTTCAAGGAAGAAAAGGAGAGAAAGGGAACAGGCTCACGGCTGAGACAAGCTCGCAGTGTGGGGCCGCTGGTGCGAGAAGCAGCAGCTCCCTGTTCCGCGGGGTGCTCTGCCCACTGACGGACTCCATCCTGCCATGATGGTCGATACTCGTGATCACTAAGCTTCGTCTTCAAAGTAGGAGAGCAATGTGCAGACGACTCATTTTGAGAAGATGGAAATGTGAATGTGCTCCTGAAAGGAGTTCCATCCAAAATGGAAAATACAGAAGGGTTTCGGGCTCAATGCGCTTGGTCCGCGGCTCTCCTGATGCACTGATTGTGCTTTAGGTCCTAGAGACCGGAGTCCACTTTCTCTGGTCTCAAATAGGCAAAGACTTCCTCATGTAGGTTCCCCTAATATATTTTATATTCATTAATGGTATTCTTCAGATTTAACTTATAATGTATTTAATTCCTGTGTTCCCACTGGATTTAAATTTTAGAAAGGTAGGCATTTTTCCCTGTGTTCCCATTTGGTAATATTGTATTACCTCTAATGCAGTTTTAAAAGATCTGTGCAAATATCTGAGACGTAGGATTTTGTTACTGCTGTAGTCGTTGTGAGTTATGACTGTGGGTGTTTGGGCTCTCCTGGGTCCAAATCCTGAGCCTGCCGTTTACTTGCTATGGAAATTGTGTGAACGACTTGCTCTCTTTGAGCGTCAGTTTCCCCATCTATGAATTTGGTGTAATTACACCTACCGCAAGACCGCTGTGATGATTAGACGATCCCAGTAGTTATAAGGCTTCCAGAAAAGCACTTGGGATATAGTAAGGACTACATGGTATGGTAATTAGTCATTATGGTTATTGCTGCTGCTGTCAGAAAACTATTGATTATATACAGGTGGAATATAGTTGGTTATAGTTCAAATTATACTTTTAAAGAATGAGTGTAACTGGTTTCTGTGCTTCACTATTTTAAGCATATTTAGATATGTATCTAAGTATACTTATATATATATATTAGATAGATATCAGTTTGGGAAGTCATCACAGAGGCATCGCGGTGTCAGCACTAGGGGAAAATGCCATGGTATTGCTGCTGGGCCTGGGGGCCTGTCTTAGCTGGGGAGACTTGTTGCGACCACAACTTTCTTCTTTCACTAACGACAGTTGGAATCCTTACATTTTTTTCTTTGATGGCCTATTCTGCGAGCCCAGTGGTAGTCGTCTGTGTCCACCAGATTGTAAGCAACGGGGAAGGAGACCCCCGCCAGGGCCAACTTGGATGAGTGAGAGAGCAGGGCTGGTGGAAAACCAGCAGCCCTCTGCCTCCCGCGCTCAATTACTGGTGTAAACTCTGTATTACTTATTCTCCAACTACCATATAGAGGTAAGGTTTTATTTGACTCTGTTAAGCATTCTGTTGGGACTAGGATATTTCCAAAATGTGATTTTGAGTTGTGTTTGAGTTTTGAAATATCAAATATTTTTTGGCTACATGCCTTGCAGAAATATATGTAAAGCAATAATTCCTTTTGTACACGCCATCATTAGTTCTGTTACATTAAAACGAACTGATTGCATGATAAAATAATCACGATAAATATATGTATAGCTAACCATGTGTTAGTAAATTCTAGTAAAAGACTATCATATCTTTTATGGTAAATTAATAAACATTTTTGCTTAAATACATATCTTTCATAATATTCTTTAACTTAGGTATTACTAGTACAGAGGGATTTTTTTATTTTTATATACCTGAAATTTACCTCATCACTGAATTTTGTAAATTAAGATTTTTCAGTTGATTTTAAAATCCTATGAATAATGACAATATTTGTCTTGTGGTAAAATATATATAACATAAGATTTGCCATTTCAACCATTTTTAAACGTTCAATCAAGTAGCACTATATGCATTCACACTGTTGTGTGACCATTACCACGGGGCACTTTTTCATTATCCCAAACTGAAACTCCACACTTGTTCAACAATAATTCTCTCTTCTCCCCGCCTTCCAGTCCCTAGTAACCACTGTTTGACTTTCTGTCCCTGTGCATTTGCCTGTTCTATATACTACATGCAAGTGAGGTCATGATAGTTGTTCATTTGTGTCTGGCTTATTTCACCTAGCACGACGGTTTTAAGGTGAATTCATTTTGTAACCTGTATCAGAATTTTATTCCTTTGTCAGGCCAAACAATACTATGTTGTATGTATGTATTACATTTTGTGAATCCGTGGGTTGGTGTTTGGATTGTTTCTACTTTTTGGCTATTGTGAATAATGCTGCCGGTGAAGATGGGTGTGCAAATATCTGTTTGAGTCTTTGCTTTCAGTTCTTTTTGGGTATATATCCATAAGTGGAATTGCTGGACCATATGGTAATTCCGTGTTTAAATTTTTTGAGAAACTGTCACACTGTCTTCCGCAGTGGCCACACCATTTTATATTTCCAGCAACAATGCATAAGGATTTTAATCTCTGCACATCCTTGCCAACACTTATTTCCTTCCTTCCTTCCTTCCTT